>CM070018.1:29529225-29779225 GCA_036247105.1 Cirrhinus mrigala
AGCGTGATGTTGCTGCTCCTGCTCTTTCTGATCTATAGGCTGTTCGCTATTATTTATGTCCGCTGACACGTCTTTCCCCCGGGTTTCGCTCACTGATGTATGTGAAGCGCAGCGCATTAGTTTAATGAGTTGTGTTTGTTCATCTAATACTCATCTGACAGGCTGACAAGAGTTTTATGGTTCAGTTCCTCACAGTCATCTGCTCCAGGATGATTCAGATATTGTATGCTCTGTAATTTATTTATTAATGAAATCTCACTCTTCAAAATATTGATTGCCACTCCACTGTCCTGAATTCGTTCATTTCTTTATTCCATATGTTAGATAAAATCAGTAAAATCAGGGTTTGACCTAAGTAGTAATATATTTATTTTTATCTGTTTGTTTTTGTTTTTACTTTTAATTTTTAAAAACAATTATATATATTAGCTAAAATCGAAAGTCTGTCAAAGCTATTCATTTTGTAATAATGAATTGATTCTGTCTCTGATTCAGTTCGTTTTCCTCATAATTCGAGTTCATACTTAAATATTTAATTAATTAATTAGAATGTTTAAGTAAAAATATATGTAGTTAAATATTTTTAATAATGTTTGTTTGCTTGTAATTTTTTAATTGTTTGCTTGTTTTTATCTATTTTTATTTTGTTCTAATTATCTATTTATCTGTTTATTTTTGCTCTGTTTTTATCTATCTATCTATCTATCTGTCTATCTATCTATCTATCTATCTATCCATTCATTCATTCATTCATTCATTCATTCATTAAGTCTGTCAAAACAAAATTTGACCAGAATTACTTAATGATAAACACTGACAAAATGTTATCATGAATGTTGCATCTTGATCGGTTATTTACTTACTTTTATTTTATTTTATTTTATTTTTTTATATTTTATTTTATTTTATTTTATTTTATTTTATTTTATTTTATTTTATTTTGTTAATTTTATTGTATTTTTATTTTACTTTGTTATATTTTTTTTATTTTTAGAACTTTTATTTATTTATAAACTTTACTTTTAAAATAAATGTTGTTTTATTTTATTTTATTGTTTTATTGTATTATGTTATTTAGTTTTTTTTTTTTAGAATTTATTTATTTTTATTTATGAATTTATTTATTTATTTATGAATTTATTTTAGAATATATTTTTTTAGAATCTATCTATTCATTCATTCATTCATACATTCATTCATTTATTAAGTCTGTCAAAACAAAATTTGACAAGAATTAATTAATTCATTTTATTTTATTTTATTTATTATTTTTATTTTATTTTGTTAATTTTATTGTATTTTTATTTTATTTTGTTATATTTTTTATAAACTTACATTTTTTAAAAAACTTTTATAAACTTTTATAAACTTTATTTATAAACTTTACTTTTAAAATAAATTTAATTTTATTTGATTTAATTTTATTGTTTTATTGTATTTTTATTTTATTTTGTTTTTTGTCTCTCTGTCTATCTATCTATCTATCTATCTATCTATCTATCCATTCATTCATTCATTCATTCATTCATTCATTCATTCTTAAATCTGTCAAAACAAAAGTTGAACAGAATTAATTGATGATAAACACTGACAAAATGTTATCATGAATGTTGCATGTTGATCAGTTATTTACCTACCTATTTTATTTTATTTTATTTATTTATAAACTTTACTTTTAAAATAAATTTAGTTTAATTTTATTTAATTGTATTATTTAATTGTATTTTTATTTTTTTTATTTTTTTTTTTTTTTTTTTATCTATCTATCTATCTATCGATTAGTCGATCTATCTGTCAAAACAAGATTTGACCTGAATTAATGATAAACACTGACAAAATTGTATCATGCATTTTGTTTTATTTTATTTTATTTTATTTTATTTTATTATATTATTGTTTTTATTTTATTTTATTTTTTAATTTATTTTATTTTATTTTATTTTTAAATTTATTTATTTATTTTTTTTGTAATTTTGAGAACTATTAGTTATAACAGATAAAATCTAAAATCAAAATCAGCGTTTACTGCACTTCCACATGCACTTTTGCATGATTCGAGCTAAAGAGGCACAACGTGTGATATTGTTTTGTCAGAGTTTGTCATTGTTTTGACATAATTGCGTGTTTGTTGCCTGGATAGAAATTGGCTGATTTGCCTTTAGGAGACTTTAGTTCAAACATGATGCGGTTATGAATGATGTCATGCCCTCTTCAAACAAATGAAGCCTGCATTTATGATTCATTTTAATATTGCTTATGAAATCACCCATGCTCAGAAAGACTTGATGTATGCAACTCTAATGACTTAAATATAATCTTCTAATTAGCACATCAGTGCATTTCAGCATCTTCTCCATATTCATCTCATATGTCATATTCATATTTCAGCCATGTTTTCGGTTGAGGCTGTGTCCATGAATTGCATCAGCGTCTGCTCTTTCAGAATCATGTACAACACTAATACCCCGATCCTTCATCTCCACACACAACATCACACATTATGCTGCTTTTGACTAGACGAGTAGCTGTTTATAAAAGTTAATTTTGAGTGTCAAAGCTTATAATGTTGAAAGGAGCATAGAGTCTGGAAGTCCTCATCACACTTCATACGTCAGTGTCACAACTTCAAAATGTTCCCAAAATTTGCTCTTTCTTGTCATGCATCCATTTGTCAGTGATGGATGCCACATATTTATTTTCATTTTTTTCTATATGTTTCCAAATATATATACATGTTTTCTGTAGTTGCAGTAAAACAGGTTTTCTATTTGCTCCACTATTACTGTGCAGAGACTGAACATAATGTCCCATCTGCTGAATTCAGTGAATGGATCAGTCAGAAAAAAAAACAAACATTGTTTTTGTGGATTTGAGTTTGTAGGTTGGTGATGGATGTGTTTTTTGTTTCCTTTTCCTCCAAATCCATCAGGAATAATTCGTCTGGAGCTCTTGTTTTCGTCTGATATTTCTCATCTTGCACTCGATGTATTATTCAGGTTGATGTTGCTTGAACTTTTATGTCCGGGGGGAAAAAAAGCCCATCAAGCCCAACAACTAAATTAAAAACAACTACTGAGTTTAAGTGTCAAATCAAGGTTGTATCTTTGGTTAATAAGAGATATGTAATTAAAATAATAATAATAATAATAATAATAGTAATAATAAATAAATAAAATTTTTAACCCATTAGTTGCCATACTTTTAGTTATGCAAAACAATATAATTGACATTTTGCTTTTTACATTTCTCTTATTATTATTATTATTATTTTAAATACATAAGTGATCGTATGAGTGTAAGAATTAAGTCAAGATCATATTTTAGGTTAATAAGAGATAGGTGCTGTAGAAATAATAATAATAATAATAATAATAATAATAATAATAATAATAATAATAGTAATAATAATACTAATAATAATACTCCTAATAATAATAAATACATTAATGAGCTTTAAATGGTCATGATTTAATAAGAACCATTTTAACCCATTAACTGTATTACTTTTATTTATGCAAAACAGTATTATTGACATTTTACCATTTGAATGGTCTCCTGTTTTTATTATTGTTTATTATTATTATTATTATTATTATTATTATTATTATTATTATTATTATTATTGTTAATATCAATATGCATAAATGCATAAAAGAGCTTATGAGTGTAAGAATTAAGTCAAGATCATGTTTTAGGTTAATAAGAGGTAGGTGTTGTAGTAGTAGTAGTAGTAATAATAATAACAACAACCATTTTAACCCATTAACTGCAATATTTTTAGTTATACAAAACAATATAATTGATGTTTTACAATTTGAATGGTCTCTTATTTTTAATTACATTATTATTATTATTATTATTATTATTATTATATTTATTATTATTATTTGTTTTTTAAGCATAAGTGAGCGTATGAGTGTAACAATTAAGTCAAGATCATATTTTAGGTTAATAAGAGATTGGTGTTGCAGTGATAATAATAATAATAATAATAATAATAATAATAATAATAATAATAAATACATTGAGCTTTAAATGGTCATGAATTAATAAATAACCATTTTAACCCATTAACTGCATTATTTTTATTTATGCAAAACAATATAATTGACATTTTACCATTTGAATGGTCACTTATTATTATTATTATTATTATTATTATTATTATTATTATTATTATTATTATTATTAATTAATTAATTGTAAATCCATAAATGAGCTTATGAGCATAAGAATTAAGATCATGTTTTAGGTCAATAAGAGATAGGTGTTGTAGTAATAATAATAACAATAATAATAATAATAATAATAATAATAATAATAATAATACATTCATCATATTTAAATTCCTGTTCATTACATTACTTTCATTTATTAAAGATATTATTTATATTTTACAATTCAAACAATCTCCTATTTTTCTAATGATCAATATTTTGCAGAAGTGATATAAACATCTTAGCCTAAACAAAAAAGTGTCCACCAATGTTACCTAGCTAAACTAAAGATTAATAAAGGACATGGGTGTGATTAAAAGTAGTAGTAGTAGTAGTAATGTTGAGCTTTAAATGTTTCTGAATTAATCAATAAAAATTTTGACGAATAAATTACATTTACTTTCATTTATTCAAAACATAGTTTGCCTTTTAGAATTTAAATGATCTCATTTTTGTCTGATGTTCAGTGTCTTGCAGATTTTATAGGTGGTTTGTAATCTCACAATCAGAACTGTGTGCTAAAAGTTCAGTCTTCGCTTCAAAATGTACTGTATGTGCAGGCTGTGAAAATATTTAGTGAAAATGTGATGTAGTGAGAAGAGAAAGCGAGAGAAAGAAAGAGAGAGAGGGTGAGAGAGCAGTGCGAGGGCTGGACTGATGGCTCTCTATCTAAATGTTATTCTCTGCAGTCCTCAAAGAGCACATTGTGCTTTGAATCTCAAAAACATAGGGCCCCTGTTCTCCGGCTCTCTGTCTCTCATCCGTCTCTCTCCCTCTTTCTCCACATCCCTCCATTTCCTCCACCCCACCCTGTTTTTTTTGCGTTTTCATTTTGCCGTCTCTCATCTCTCTCACATGATAAGGGCTTTAAGAGACCTTAAGGGATCGGAAGAATTGGTTTCTCTCGCTCGCTTTCATTCTCGTGTTTTCTTGAGTTTGGCAGCATCTGTTGGGCTCTTCAACCCTCTGTGCCCTCTCAGATTATTTGTTTGGAAAAGCACGTTGATGGCGATTGATTAGTTGACCGTCATAAAAGAATCAAATTCATTAGCAGTATGAATGCTTCATGTACATAATTGTGCAGATTTTCCCTAAACATATGCATCTGGGGTTTTTTCCTGAGCAAATGCTGTTAATCAGAGTTTGGACGTCATTCAGGTTCGGTTTAGCAGGACTTGGCTCCACACCACAGGTGTGTGTGTGTGTGTGTGTGTGTGTGTGTGTGTGTTTATACATGCCAGAGAAATACGGCCCACAATCCAACTTTCTGTCTGGCTTCTTCAAAGACGCACCTGCCATTCTCAAAGCTGCTATTATAACAGTTTAAGAAAGGAAACAGTGAGATTCTGCATTACAGTGCTGGAAGTTACAGATTGTTTATGGGAGAGAATGTGTGTAGTACAACAGTTCAGCTTTAATTTATCACAACAGTGTTTCCTCATGTAGCTGAAGAACAAGGTTTCTTGCGCTTCTGCTTGGAATATGTTTGCTGCAATTGCAAATATATAAACAAGTACTTATATACACAACTGTGTGTGTATGTGTGTATGTGTGTGTTAGTAATATATATATATATATATATATATTATATATATAATATATATATATATGGTAAAAAAGTTGGAACATTTAATGTTTTTGAACCGTTCTTTTAAATTGTAATTTAAAATTTCACAGTATTAATGTTTTTACTGTATTTTTGATCAAATAAATAAAATCTCTCTTTAAAATAATAACAATAATAATAATAATAATAATAATAAAACATTTAAAAATGGTAATTATTTTACACTTCGTACCTGTAGTATGTGAAATATATTAAAATAATAATAATAATAATAATAATAATGATAATAATAAAAATAATAATAAATAAATAAATAAATAATATTAAAATAATAACATTTATATTCATCCAATAAATATATATCAATAAGTGTCATTTATACTTTTATATTTCATGCTTCAATTAAATTGTAATAATACTTCACAATATTAATGTTTTCACTGTATTTTTAACAAATAAATCAAATCTCTCTTTAAAAAAAAAAAAAAAAAAAAAAGAAACATTTGAAATGTTATTTCACACTTCTGACCAGTAGAATGTGAAATGTGTGTATGTATATATATAAATATATATATATATATATATATAATAAAAATAAAATAATAAAATAAAATAAACACTTCATAGTTATGTAAATATTTATATGTAATTTATACTTCTATACATCATACTTCAATTAATTACATTTTAATATTTCACAATATTTATGTTTTTACTGTATTTTTGATCAAATAAATAAAATCTCTCTCTAAAAAAAAAAAAAAGTAAAAATAGTAATTATTCCAGACTTCTGAACAGTAGTGTAATATATTAAAAATAAATAAATAAATAAATAAATAAATAATAAAATAAAATAAACACTTAATACTTATACAAATATTTCTATACATTGATTCATACTTCAGTTGATTATATTGTAATAACATTTCACGATATTCATGATAATGTGTTCACTGTATTTGTGAGCAAATAATAATAATAAAAAAAAACATTTAAAAATGGTCATTTTTTCAGACCTCTGACCAGTATTATGTGAAAAATATTAAAATAAATAAATAAATAAATAAATAAAATAAACACTTCATACTTCAATAAATCAATCAATAAATTACATTTTAAATACAATTTAAATTTAATTGCAGTTTATACTTTTATACTTCATGCCTATGCAAATGCTTACATATTCACACATATATTCATCGAAATAAATAAATAATGCAATTTTAAATGCAATTTAAAATTTAAATACAGTTTATACTTACTGTATATCCTTATGAAAATACTTATTCTCCCTTTTACAGTACTTTTATAGATTCATCCAATGTTAAAAAGAATGAATGAATGAAGGGGAATTTAGTCAGGTTTGTAGATTTTAGTCTTTCTGTGTTTGGGTAGATAGAAGCTGTGTATTTTCTAGATGCGGTGTAAAAGACGAGTGTGGTGGCATTGCCTTCACTTAAAGAGACTGTGCTTGAGTCTTTAGGTAATTATGATTATGAAAGCAAAGCACTGGGCTCTGCCTTCTTTGAAACAAACTAATAGCAAATGACAAGCCAGTACAAACATTGTGATCACCGTCTTATGCTCGCCAGTAAAAATTTGCATTAATGTCTGTGCAGTGCAGAGCAACAAGTAAATAATATCTAATAAAGCCCTGTATTTTGTATATGTGTTGTGTTTTGTGATTATGTCAGCTAGGCAACCGGATTTCTCGTTTTCTTTGTATTTCAGAGCAGTGAGGCACTAACCTGCGTATGAATCTCTGTCTATAAACACTGTTTTAGTATCAGACTTCATCCTGTCAGGCTCGTTGTACAGTGATGTTGTCACACACTTCCACTTGGAAAACAAACGTGTATGTTTTAACACACCTTTTAACTGTGACTTGTACAATATGTCTTATCATCAACATTTGCAATTATTTTAAAAGTCTTTTGAAGCAAAAGAATATGCATATCACTCCTCTATGATGCAACTATAATGCAAAAACATCCCTAGCTTAAAAAAAAAAAAAAAAGAAAAAGTAGTAACCTACTGCAAAAGTACTTAAAAATGAACGAATGTACAGACAAGTCAATCAATCAATCAATCAATCAATCAATCAATCCTAACCTATCAATGGGTTTCTGCTATAGCAACCAAAACTTGCATATACAAGACTGAATGAACATTTCTCACAATTTAAAAAAAATCTTTGATCTGAAGGTTTAAATGTATGAATATTTAATCCTTTAATACTTATATCTTTAGTACTTATAATACCTAGAATTTATTTCAAATTTGTTTATTTAAATTATCAAATGTATTTATTTATTGAAAAGCCATTTGACTGAAATATCCTTGATTTATCTAGTATTTATCTCAAACTGATCAATGCTACTTAATCTTTTGTTAAATTTTACTTCAATTCCTGAATATTTAATTCTTACATTTCAATAAGTATTTTATTTATTTGTTTATTTATTTATTTATATATTTAAAGGCCATTTTGACTGAAATTTCTTCCGTTTATCTGATAATTATCTCACATTGATCAATGCTACTTTTTAATCTTTTGTTAAATTTTACTTCAATTCTTAAATATTTAATTCTTACATTTCCATAAGTATTTTTTCTAGAAATATTTATTTATTTATTTATTTATTTAAAGGCCACATTGACAGAAATTTCCTCCGTTTATCTGGTAATTATCTCACATTGAGCAATACTACTTTATTAGTCTTTTGTTAAATTTTACTTACATTCTTGAATATTTAATTCTTACATTTTTAATACTTATTTTTTTCTGTAAATATCTATCTATTTATTTATTTATTTATTTAAAGACCATTTTGACTGAAATTTCCTCGGATTATCTGGTAATTTTCTCACGCTGATCAGTGCTATTTTTTAATCTTTTGTTAAATTCGTAACTATTTATTGATTACGTTTTTTTATATATATACAGTTTTTTAAATATATATATATATATATATATATATATATATATATATATATTAAATTGGTTTCTCTTACCTTTTAAAGAGCAGAAAAGAGCTGTGAGCAACATTTATTTTTTTAAAATACTACATTTATTTAGCATAACCTTTTATGAAAGAGAATATGAATTTACGCAGGACTGCATATAATTGACTACAGTTTTCAGCAGTGTTCAGTGGAGCATCGCTTTGAGCCAGTAGATCTTATGTGCTGATTGATTGTGGCAAACCAGAGGCTGTTATAAGCTGAGAGTCTGTTTTTAGGTATATTTTCCCACAGTTGCGAGTGAAAAGCGGCGGGTTCCGCCGCGTACGCAGGTCAAAGGTCGCCGGAAAGCCGTAGCGATTGGTGCAGATGGTTTTGGGGATTTTCCCTCATTTCGCCCAGATCCCCATGCTCTTCCCAACACACAGATGCCCATTCAGGGCAGACCCCCATGGATGGAGGGGGGGCACCAAAGGCCCTTTGTGCCCAGAGAGGAGCTCTGTGGTCAGACACTGGAGCCACTGTCTTCCCCTCTCAATGGAGGCTTCTTCATGCTTTTGCAATAACGCTGGAATGTTTCCCTTTATGCTTTTTTTCTTGTTTGTTTTAATACAGACGTCAGCCCAGACTCACACTGTATCACAAACCCACATCCCTGCTTCGTTTCACTTCGCTTTTAAGCTCGTATACTGAGCGTGTTGGAATGGCATTGTACGTTTTGAGATCTCCACCCTATTTTACTGCTGAGAGCCTGCGGTTACTGAAGCCTGTCCTCAGAGGTGGGTGAATAGACTCTCTTCGCGCACAGAAATAGACCTGCCTCAGAGGAGTGAAATATGCCAGAGAAGAATTCCTGGGGATGGGAAAACATGTTTCTGAAATGGTGAGAAGGGCTGTTGTTTCCACACTGTGTGAACATTAGCCCGTGGACTCTTCAGTTGGGTGAGCGAGTTCGCTTCACCCTTCTGCAGAAACTCCCCTTGCTTTTCTCTTCAGTCTTTCATTATGCCGCACCACAGTTTCTCCTGTCCTCTCGTCCCTTCTTCATTTCTCTTCCCCTCTCGAATGGAAAATCACTTAATGTATTGGCTAAATGCATCTCAGAGGTCTTATTGTGAAGGATTCATTCATGCAAAATCCATGCATCTATTAAAAATGAACCTCAAAATCTTTCACTGCCAATCAAAACTTGCACATGCTTGACTGAAAGGCTTAAAAGCTTAAATTCATGAATAATTACAGTTTTTTCCATGCAAAAATACACTTGTTTAATGTTTTTAAAAGGCCGTTTTGTTAAAAGTTTCTTCATATTATCTCAGATTGACATCAGCGCTACCTCAAAATCTCACAATTGCATCTTCTTTCTGATGACGTATGCAGGACTTCTCCAATCGTTTAGTCCGTTTAAACCCCGCCCCCTTTCCGCCTCCATCCAATCAACAACCGATCCCAGAACCAAGTCCCCACCCTACATTTTTCCCCTATAATGGCTTTCATCTGCTGTTGCTTCCATTTCATCAGGACTTGAGTGTTGCACTTTTTTTTACCTTGTTTTTGCACTGAACTAGGAAATTAGTAACACCTAACCAGACACAATGCATTAACGTGATGATTAATAAAAACTATATAATTAATTGTCTGCTGCATTGCATCTCATAGCCCCACCCACCATGAAATCTCATTGGCTCAAAATCTCACTCTACATTTTTTGTGTGCGCTGATAGGCTGGGATTGTGTTCAGTGTGAAAATCTAATTGCATTTTCTCCTTGTATGTTCATGCATTCTTGTTTTCTAGTTGGCCAAACATCAGAGCATTATGTTAGCAACACTAAGGTTATGGGTTTGGAAATGCATTAATATACAGTACCTTGAATGCAATAGAAGCCACTTTGGATAGAAGTGTATGCCAAATGTGTAAATGTGAATGCAAATCATTGTATGAATTAAGACCTTTTCATCCTGCAAGTCTGAAGATTGGTACACATGGATTACAGGATTGTGTCCTCATCTTGTGCTCATCTTCATGCTGTTTCAAACCTGACTTCTGTGCAATTCAAAAGAAGCAGTTTTGAGTTTTGCACGTATTGCTCCTTTCCATACAATAACAAGCAGGAGGTAAAAATGATTGTAGACACATTTCAAGTCTTCTGAAGCAATGTGATAGCTTCAGCTGGATCGCACGAGAACAAAGAGATTTTACGAGGTGGCGCTTTCATGTGAATTCAGTGATTTTTAGAAAAAAGTAAGCATGAACATCCACCCCTAAACATAACTGCCACTAGGGCATAAGCAGATTGTACAAAAATCAATGAATGATGTTATACAAATACATAAATTTGCCAAAATGCCAAAAGTGTTGCTCTTTTGGCATTTTGGAGCTTGGAAGTTTTATTTCCTCATTCACGTGTTGAGTAGAACAGCCAGAATGTTCTTCAAGGCGTACAAGTTCATACAAATTAGCTGCCAATATGCTAAAATTTAAAATAGTTATGAATTGCCATTGGAATGTTTTGAAGGAACAGACAAAAATTGATGTATTGCTTGAGAAGACTTGGATGACGAGCCATTTGGACAACTTTAATACCAATTTGCTAAAAAAGGAAAATAGTTATGAACTGAATCAGAATGCACTGAATGAGCAGACAAATATTTACAGTGTTGCTTTTGAAGACTTGGAAGAAGAACCATTTGAATCACTTCAGGAATATTTTAATGGTGTTTTTTTTTTTTTTTTTTTTTTGTTATTTTGGTACTTGACAGTCCTAGTCCTTATTCACATGCATTACATTAAAAAAAAAAAGCTAGAATGTTCTTCAAGAAAGTGTAAAATACTAATGGATTGGCATGAGAATGTTTTGAAGGAACAGACAAAAATTTATAGTATTGCTTGAGAAGACTTAAAAGAAAGAGTCATTTGGACCACTGTAAAACCAATTTGCCAAAAAGGAAAATAGTTATGAATTGCATGAGAATGCATTGAATAAACAGACAAATATTTACAGTGTTGCTTTTGAAGACTTGGAAGAAGAACCATTTGAATCACTTTAGGAATAGTTGAATGTTGCTTTTTTTGTTATTTTGGAGCTTGTCAGTCCTAGTCCTCATTCATGTGCATTGCATCGAAAAGGACAGCCTTCAAGACGTACAAATTCATACAAATTAGTCACCAGTTAGTAACCAAATAGTTCGAAATTTCCATGATTGTGTTGAAAGAACAGACAAAATTTACAGTATTGCTTCAGAAAACTTAGAAGAAGAGCCATTTGGACTTTAATAATATTTTAATGGTGCTTTTTTTTTGTTTGTTTGTTTTTTTTTTTTTTTTTTTTTGTCATTTTGGAGCTTGACAATCCTAGTCCTCATTCATGTGCATTGCATTAAAAATAATGGCTAGAATGTTCTTCAAGATGTACAAAATCCTACAAATGAGACTGTATGAATTCAAACAAATTAGGCACTAATTTGTGAGAGACTGTGTTGGAAGAAGTTTTAGTCCTCGTTCATATGCATTATGTTCAAAAGAACACCCAGAACATTCTTTGAGACAAATTCACACAAATTAGCCACTAATTTGCCAAAAAGCAAAATAGTTATGAATTGCATGAGAATGCATTGAATAAACAGACAAATATTTACAGTATTGCTTTAGAAGACTTGGAAGAACCACCATTTGGATCACTTTGGAACTATTTTAATGGTGCTTTTTTGTAATTTTGGAGCTTGACAGTCCTACTCCTCATTCACGTGCGTTACATTGAAAAAGACAGCCAGAATGATCTTCAGGATGTACAAATTCATACAAATTAGTCACCAATTCACCAAAATGTAAGATAGTTACAAATTGCAATGTTTGTGTTGAAGGAACAGTCCAAATTTAAACTATTGCTTCAGAAAACTTGGAAGAGGAGCCATTTGGACTGCTTTAATAATATTTTAATGGTGCTTTTTTTTTTTTATTTTTTTTTTTTTTTGGAGCTTGACGGTCATTTTGGAGCTTGACGGTCTTAGTCCTTGTTTACATGCATTGCATTAAAAAGAATGGCTAGAATGTTCTTCAAGATTAACAAAAACCTACAAATGAGACTGTATGAATTCTAACAAATTAGCCACCAATTTGTGAGAGATTGTGTTGGAAAATGTTTTAGTCCTCGTTCGTATGCAACACCCAGAACATTCTTTGAGACGTACAAATTTGTACAAATTAGCCACTTATTTGCCAAAAAGGAAAATAGTTATGAATTGCATGAGAATGCATTGAATAAACAGACAAATATTTACAGTATTGCTTCTGAAGACTTGGAAGAAGAACCATTTGGACCACTTTAATAATATTTTATTGGTGAATTTTTATTTTTTTATTTTTTTTTGTCATTTTGGAGCTTGACAATCCTAGTCCTCATTCATGTGCATTGCATTGAAAAGGATTGCCAGAAGGATCTTCAAGACATACAAATTCATGCAAATAAGTCACCAATTAGTAACCAAATAGTTACAAATTGCCACGATTGTGTTGAAGGAACAGTCCAAAATTTAAAGTACTGCTTCAGAAAACTTAGAAGAAGACCCATTTGGACAACTTTAATATTTTAATGGTGCTTTTTTGTCATTTTGGGGCTTGACAGTCCTAGTCCTCATTCACATGCATTAAGTTGAAAAAATAAATCACTACAATGTTCTTTAAGGCATGCAAATAGTATTCATTTGATTGTACGAATTAAAACTAATTTGCCACCAAATTAGTTACGAATTGTGTTGAAGGGACAGACAAATATGTACAGTTTTGCCACTTTAATAAGTAACAGTCCTAGTTCTCATTCACATGCATTGTATTAAATTAAAAAAAACAACCAGAGCGGTTCAAAAAAAAAAAAAAAAAAACTTAGTTATCCACCAATTCTCCGAAATATGACGTTGTTATAAATTGCCATGAGAATTAAAACTGAGTTAGCCACCAAATTGCCAAGAAGGAAATGGTTACGAATTGACATGATTTTGTTTAGAGTTGCTTCAGAAGACTTGGAAGAAGAGTCATTTGGATCACTTTAGTAATACTTTAGCTGGGATTTTTTTGTTTGTTTGTTTTTTTGTCATTTTGGAGCTTGACAGTCCTAGTCCTCTTTCACATGCATTGCATAAACAAGTTTGTATGAATTCATTCAAATTAACCACCAATTTGCCATAACATAAAAGTTACAAACTGCATGAGATTGTGTTGAATGAACAGTATTGCTTTAGAAGACTTGGAAGAAAAGCCATTTGGACCACTTTATTATTAATTTAATGGTGTTTGTTTGTCATTTTGGAGCTTGACAGTCCCATGTCCTCATTCATGTGCATTAATTTTTGTTGCATTACTTTGATTTTGTGTTGCATGCAAGAGGTTGAGAGAGTTTGATTCGGTTGCCATAAAACTGTGTTAAAAGAACAGTCCAAAAATGACAGTATTGCATCAGATGACTTGGAAGAAAAGCCATTTGGATCACTTTAAAAATAGTTTGATGGAGCTCTTTTGGCATTTTGGAGCTTGACGGTCCTAGTCCTAGCTGTTCACATGCATTATGTTTAAAAGAATGGCCAGAATATTCTTAAAGTTGTATTAATGAGATCATACAAATTCATGCAAATTAGACACAAATTTACCAAACATAAAACTGTTACTTATTGTCATGAAATAGTGTTCAAGGAACAGTCCAAAAACGACAATATTGCTTCAGAAGACTTAAAAGAAGAGCCATTTGCATCTCTTTAATAACAGTTTAATGGTGTTTGTTTGTCATTTTGGAGCTTGACAGTCCTACTGCTCATTCATGTGCATTAATTTTTTGCATGTTGCATGCAAAAAAAAGTGTGTTGCATGGAAGAAAGAGTTTGCAAGAGTTTGTATCGGCTGCCATGAAATTGTGTTAAAGGAACAGTCCAAAAATGACAGTATTGCTTCAGAAGACTTGGAAGAAAAGCCATTTTGGTCACTTTAAAAATAGTTTGATGGAGCTCTTTTGGCATTTTGGAGCTTGACGGTCCTAGTCCTAGTTGTTCACATGCATTATGCTTAAATGAATGGACAGAATATTCTTCAAGTTGTACGAATGAGATCATACAAATTCATGCAAATTAGACACTGTTAAAACGGTTACTTATTGTCATGAAATGGTGTTAAAGGAGCAGTCCAAAAATGACAGTATTGCTTCAGAAGACTTGAAAGAAGAGCCATTTGCGTCACTTTAACAACAGTTTAATGGTGTTTGTTTGTCATTTTGGTGCTTGACAGTCCTAGTCCTCATTAATGCGCATCATTTTTTTGCATATTGCATGCAAATAAAAACACTGCATGCAAAAAAGAGTTTGTAAGAGTTTGAACCAGTTGCTGTGAAATGGTGTTAAAGGAACAGTCCAAAAATGACAGTATTGCTTCAGAAGACATGGAAGAAAAGCCATTTGGACCACTTTAATAATAGTCTAATGGTTCTCTTTTGCCATTTTTGGATCTTGACAGCTCTAGTCCTAGTTGTTCACATGCATTATGTTTCGAAGAATGGCCAGAATATTCTTCAAGTTGTACAAATGAGACACCAGCTCACCAAAACATAAAACAGTTACTTATTGTCATAAAATGGTGTTAAAGGAACAGTCCAAAAATGACAGTATTGCTTCAGAAGACTTGAAAGAAGAGCCATTTGCGTCACTTTAACAACAGTTTAATGGTGGTTGTTTGTCATTTTGGAGCTTGACAGTCCTAGTCCTCATTAATGCGCATCATTTTTTTGCATATTGCATGCAAATAAAAACACTGCATGCAAGAAAGAGTTTGTAAGAGTTTGAATCGGTTGCCGTGAAATGGTGTTAAAGGAACAGTCCAAAAATGACAGTATTGCTTCAGAAGACTTGGAAGAAGAGCCATTTGCATCACTTTAATAACAGTTTAATGGTGTTTGTTTGTCATTTTGGAGCTTGACAGTCCTATTCCTCATTCATGTGCATTAATTTTTGCATGTTGCATGCAAAAAAAAGAGTGTTGCATGGAAGAAAGAGTTTGCAAGCAGTCTTTCGCTTGCGTTCCATCTCCCTCAAACTCTCCAACATTAGACGGGTGCTGTAAGCCTTTCCGTGACTAGCTGTCATTAATCTGACTTCTCTGGGGGCAGTACCTTGAGCGCATGCCAGCGCACATCGTACAGCAGGAGAGATTGAAGAAGGCAGTGAAAGAGTGTTGGGGGTGGTGAGGAGGGGGAGTCAAAACACTCTTCCCAAAACAGAGCAGCTTTTCTTGCTTTGTGAGCGCAGGCTCCGGGAGGTTCCGGGAACTTCTAGAGGCCGCTCGCATTACGATGCGGAGAAGTGTAGGCCAAACAAATAGAGCTGCTTATCAGTGGTGCGGTGGAGACCACCCTCACACCGCCTCGGGAGACAAACCCGCTCCCAGCGCTTCCCACAAATCTAAATCATCCTCCATAATCAAGTGTTGTTCTTACGCTCTCGTCGAGCAAATCCTAGTCGGCACGCTCGCGAGCCGCTTTACAGTCACCGTCTTGGCTTGTGCGAGAAACTCTCATGCAGGATTATCCAAACACAACAGTGTGATTCCAGATGTAGTTCGTGGCCCATCCGTAACCCGTTTTTCTCGTGGTCTTGCGGTACGACACACCCATATGTCGCACTTCAGAAAGCCTTCGTCTGATTCAGACGGAGAGCTTTAGTCAGCAGTCGTTTGTTCGAGCCTGGCGCGGCCGGCGCTGTTAAATCTCTCGCTGAGATAATGTGTGAAGTTAAGAGAGTTGAAAAGTTACAGAGTGTCAGAAGCGATCTGCGTGTGTGCTCGCCGTTGGGAACTGATTTAGCGATTATGTCTGTTTCTTTCAGAAATCTGGCTATAGGCATTGGCATTCAGAACTTTCCAGAAGGCCTTGCCGTGAGTCTCCCATTGCGGGGTTCTGGGGTGTCCACATGGCGATCCTTTTGGTGAGTCCAGACAGATACACATTCACATCCAACACCTAGTGAGCTGCAAACATTCACAGATTAGGTGATCCCAGTGCACGGTGCCAAACTCAGTGGAAAAAAAAAAAAAAAGATTAAAAAAACAAAAACAAAGAAGGAATAAAAAAAAAATTCATATTCATCTTTTCATTAATGGTAAGTTACTCATTTAAATTTATTATTTAAATAATTAATTAAATATAAGACCCAGTCCGCTTTATTAAATGGGTTATGTTTTGGGGTCCAATCTATTTGGCAAATAGCCTTATTTGGTGTAAAATGTACCTTTGTAAATCTTTTTAAATCAGTCACCTATGAGGTTCACTTCAGTTAGGATTAGTAGTTGACGGATATGAAGGTTCATGAGTTTAACTATTTATTAGATATTTAAAGACTCACTGAAATTATTTAAAGGCATATTTATTAAATGCCAAAAGTATGGAAAAATTATTCTAGTATTTGCTAGTAATTACTAATACTTTCAACACTTTCCAACAGAAAAAAAAAAAAAAACTAAATATAAATAAACTAATAAAAAAATAAATAACTTTTTTATTATTATTATTTAAAAAATAAATACAAATTACTGTTTAAGTCCTACTTCTGACACTTATTGACCAAACAGAAGAGAAAAATAGCAAGTAAATAAATAATTACTGTTAAAGTCCAGCTTCCGAAACGTATTGGTAAAACAGAAAAAGTTAATGAAAGAAAATAAATAAATAAATAAATAAACAAACAGTTTAAGTCCCACTTCAGACATTTATTGGCCAAACAGAAAAACTTAAGTAAGTATAAATAAGTAAATAAATAAATAAATACTATTTAAGTCCTGTTTTTATCAGCTAAAAATAAAATAAAATATAGTAAAATAAAATAAAATAAAATAAAATAAAATAAAATAAAATGTTTTGAGTACTGCTTCTGACACTTATTGGCCAAACAGAAAAAAAAATATTAAAATAAAATAATAAACAAACAAACCGAAAAAGCACTGCTTCCGAGACTTGTTGGCCAAACAGAAAGACTTAATAAATAAATAAAGAAATAAAGAAATAAAAAATTACTGTTTAATTCCCCGCTTCTGATACTTATCAGCCAAACAGCCAAACAAACAAACAAACAAATAAATAAATACTTACTGTTTACTTCCTCTTTCCAACACTTTTGGCCAAACAGAAAAATCTAAAAAGAAGCAAACAAACAAACAAAGAATTACTGCTTAAGTCCTGCTTATGATACTCAGCCAAGCTGCAAATGAATAAATAAAAAAAAAGAGCCAAATTTTGGCCAGTATATCAGTCTTGGCAATATACTGGTCAGGATGCTGTTTCAGAAGGAAGCTGTTTATATGTAGGCAGCTCTCTAGGGTTTAGACCAATTGCAAAGTCACAAACATTTATCATGGTCTGTTTGTCTTCATTTATTCCTAATAAGTCCTGACTGATTCCTGAAACATTCTAAAATGTGTTAATTGAACAGCTCAGAGCGCTGCAGTGATCTGAAATCATGTTTAATGCGTGTGTCTCTGCCTCACAGGTACGGGCAGCTGAGCGGGATGGTGGAGCCTCTGGCGGGGTTGCTAGGGGCGGTTGCCGTGGTGCTGGCGGAGCCGTTGCTACCGTACGCTCTGGCCTTCGCCGCAGGAGCCATGGTGTACGTGGTGGTCGATGACATCATTCCTGAAGCACAAGTCAGGTGAGCAGCAGCAGTGAAAGCGTTCACTGGAAACACCGCAGACGTTCATACGCCACTCAACGTGTGTGTTTCTTTACAGCGGGAACGGGAAACTGGCCTCATGGACGTCCATTCTGGGCTTCGTCGTGATGATGTCACTGGATGTGGGGCTTGGCTGAGCCGTTTCATTGGACGAATCGAATGTCAGCTGACTGCACTGAAAAAAAGTGACCAAAGCAGCCTTTTTTCTCGGTGTATAGGTTTATTAATCGATGGAATATTTTTCTACTTAATGTATTTTATGTAATTTTTTTCTGTTATTTTATTTGGAATCCCGTTTCCGCCACCGAATAAAAAAATAAAAAAGGTAATTGCAACTTTTTATTTCGCAATTCTGACTTTTTTTCTCAGAACTATGTGATATAAACTCACAATTCTGAGAAATAAAGTCAGCAGTGTAAGATATAAACTCGCAATTGTGTGAAAAAGTCTCAATTCTAACAAATAAAGTCGCAGTTCTGAGAAATAAAGTAGCAATTTGAAGAAAATGTCCTTTTTTTCCTCAATAATGGACTTTATAACTTGCAATTGCGAGTTTTTATCTCACAATTCAGTGAAAAGAAGTCAGAATTGTACGATTTTTAAGATTTTTCTTCAGCGGTGGAAACAGGCTTCCATAGTTTTATGATTGACTCACAGACCAAGTTTATTTAGACAGGGTGGAAAGATTGATTTTAAAATACTTGAAAAATTATTCAAACTTGAATGCGTGACTTAAGGGATTGTTTAGGTGAGTGTGTTTGTGTGTACATGAGTGTTTTCCATCATTAGTTTTAAGACCATATGTTCTCAATATTGTTGTGCGCTCATTTGAATGAAAAGCAAAGGTGACTAAATAAATCAGCTGTTTTTGAGCTAGTCTTTCCAGTCAGATGTTCACTTTCAGGTTATGAAATGAAGTTGTCATTTTACGGACAATGTTTTTTTTTTTTTTCTTTTGAATTGCTGATGATTACAGATTTTATGCAACAAGACTATGAATAAGGTCAAATGTAATGTAAAATTCACACATGTAAATGATGTAAAATGATTACACTGTACAACCCGTTTGTGTTCATTTGTTCTGCACTGTGTGTGAAAGAACTTTTTAATTTAATTTGCGTAAATGAGGAGACATAAGTAATAAACTGATTTTCGAACTGCTGTTGTTCTAACTGCATGGATTGTTAAAGAGCAGTTTTCATCTACTGTGCCAATTAATCTACTGAGATTAAAGGTAGATATCAGTCCTATTAATATATGGATTTACATCATGTCAGCTTTCATAAAAAGCTGCAAGCAAAAAAAAAAAAAAAAAAGAAGAAGAAGAGTAATAGCTGCATTTAGTATCTTGTAGTAACTCTTACATATGAAAAATATCTGCACTGTAAAAAAAATAAAAAAATAAAAAAATAAATGGGAAAAAAAGCAGCTGTCATTGGCAAAACTTTACAGTAAAAAAAAAAGAGGTCTCTTAAAGAGGTCTCTTCTGCTCACCAAGCATTCTTGCCAAATAAAAGTAGCAAAAATTAAAATAAAAAATAATTAAAATTATACTGACTCCAAGCTTTTGACTGGTATAGTGTATAAAGTTACCAAAGCTTTTTATTTCAGATGAATGTTGATCTTTGGATCTTTTTGTTCATTCAAGAATCCTAAAAAAAAAAAAAAAAAAAAAAAAAAATGTACTCTACTGTTTTAAATATTGACAATAATAATAAATGTTTCTTGAGCAGCAAATCAGCATATTAGAATGATTTCTGAAGGATCATGTGACACTGAAGACTGGAGTAATGATGCTAAAATTCAGCTTTTATCGCAGTAATAAATTATATTTTAAAATATATTAAAATAGAAAGTAGTTATTTAAATAGTAAAAATATTTCAAAATCTTACTCTTTTTGCTGTACTTTGGGTCAAATAAATGCAAACTTGGTGAGCAGAATAGATTTTTTTTTTTTTTTTTTTAGAAAAAACATTAAAAATGTTACTGTTCAAAAACTTTTGACTGGTAGTGCAGAAGGTGCACAATGCCATTATGATAACACTAAAATAATGCAGTAAACATTACTTTAACAAAAGATGTGATGTAAAAACTAGAAGAAACAATTATTTAAATGAAAAACCACCACAGGGAATTCTAGGGATGTCAATTTATGGTTTTCATTGTAATTATAATATGGCTTGTTGTTTTTCACGTCCAAAAACTGTAAACTTAACAATACTTCACTGCTTACATAAAATGTTGTGTTTAACTTATTAAAGGTTTTTACCTCATATGGCAAGGAAACAGTCTTTCACCATTAAAATTATGATATTTTTGGTACAGTAGGGTTTTGCATCAAATGCATGGATTTTGACATGTTATTGGCTTTAATTGATCAAACTCAACAATAAAATCATGTTATCCAAGAAAACTTATGAATAAATACTATATTATAGTGTATAGTATATATTATATTATAAACTAACATCATGTCAGCTTTCATAAAAAGCTGCGAGCAAAAATAAATAAATAAATAAATAAATAAAAAAAGGAGAAGCGTAATAGCTGCATTTAGTGTCTTGTAGTAACTCTTACATATCATGAGAAAATATCTGCACTGAAAAAAAAACAACTGTGAAAAAAAGGCAGCTGTGGTTGTCAAAACTTACTTTGCAGTAAAGAAAAACTACAGTTACCAGCATTTTAGGTTTTATATTATATTATATTATATTATATTATAGGCAATATTTGGTTTCAAACTATGACAACTTTTTTATATATATAATCTTTATTTCAGTATTAATAGCTAAAATTCTAGATAAAATCACACAACTCTGTCCCAAAGGTTAGTAACATCTTTGCAAAAAATTGCAACCTCCATATAAAATGAGCACAGCACATAATTTGTAGTTTTACATGCTGAGGTCGACATCTGAACGTTTCCTGGATGATAATTACTTCAGACCTTGTTTTGTACTCTGTATTCATGGAAAGTGCCAATAAAGTAGAAAGTGTTTCAGTCAAAATAGCACATTAACTATGAAGAGCATGTGGAGGAAACCCAATGTTTTGCCCTTGAAGTGGCAATTAATCTTGTGGTTTCCTCTTGCAAAGTGGCTAATCTACAACAGCGTGCTACTCCTGTGCATTTATGCAAAGCCTTTACAGTTACATCCGAACTTCTTCAAGTGATTTTCTTCATCTCATCTTTTGTCCTCCACCACGCAGCTTTAGCCTTCCGTTCAGACCGCACGTTCACGTCTTCCTCCAGCGCGTTGCTGCATTATTCCTTAGGGCAGCCAAAGAAATTGAATGTCAGATTCCCATATAGCAATTGAATATGCTTCTCCATAAGCTTCTTACAGAGCTCAGCCAGCTGGATTGCATATTTATGGGTCAGACATTGTACCGTGGCAGCAGTTTGGCGTGAACCGCAACGGATTCGATTCCAGCCCCAAACTTTTTGATTATGCCGAGGTGGATAAGAAGGTTGCAATCAATACTTCATCACATTAGAAGCCTTAGTTAAAAAATTTCGTCGTTGATCCCTAAAGTCTTTGAATAGGAGGGAGAGCGACCAGCTGCTTACACCGAATCGCCCTTCATCTGTCTTTTGTTGAGTCAATAGAGCTCTGTTCTGAATGTTAACTCGGGTCAACTCCGGACTGGAGCTTAACAAAACTGACTCTGTCTCGAAAGTTACAGCAGATATTATTAATGAACCACAATGACTGAGTTTGTCATTTAAATGATACCACTTACCGTAGCTGCGTTTTGACTGAATGCCACACAACAACTGTTTATGAGTCCAGCTGCACTCATCACCCTGACCTAGATCATGAAGAAAGAGGCCTTTCTGTTGTACTTTTCGCATAACCTGGAATAGTTGGCGGCAGTCATATGAGCTGTGGCACTGAAGTGGTTTTGGTTATGGCATGTGTGAAGGAATGTGTTGGGGTTAAACAGAGAGACGGCTCACAATGTCTTTGTGTTTCGTAGTCTGCCTCCCGGTCACGCAGTAATGCAACTTGGACGAGCTCGCCGACCAACAACTATGTGTGTGGGTGAGCGTGCGTTATTCAATAAATCTTCGCTTGTGACCGCATATGCGCTAACTCGCACAGATTGATTTCGATATAAAGCATTATAAAGGGAATCATTCGACCCAAACAGAATATATACGTCAGTCTTAATACATAATAATTCCTAAATGTGCAGTTATACTTCTGAATAACAAAGCTGGTGCTTCACGTGTCTGTTTGCTGTCAAATCTTGACTGATTCTTATCAAGTAAACGTCAGAATAACTGTGGTAATATTTCCAGATGAACACTTACTGGACTGAAGCAGCTTGCTTTTAATCGATTCTCCATGAATCTTTTTTTAAGTCTCAAATCTAATCATGAGGAACGTTTGTTTCTAGAAGCTCTACTCTTTACAAACCTCCAAAACATCTCACATCTTTTGAAGAATGATTATTTGTTCATCTCTCAGTCATCACTGCATTGCATTATATGTTTCATTTTAATCTAATCTTAAGACATACAGTATTATCGGAGAAATAGTTGATACTAGATAGACCACTGATATTTAGATCATTTTATGTTTGTATCTGCTCTTCTGTTATAAACTCGTATATCTCACTGATTTACATTACAAGCATCAGAATTTCAACATAAAAATATCAGCATCTGCACCAAATTGCAATTGCATTTTGGTCAGTTTGAGCCTCTGAATAAAACTGAGCTGTTTTCCCTTTATATTCTCACAATATCAAACTATAAGAGAAAAAATATGATACAACGCGTAAAATAGAAACACATGCAAACTTTTTTATTTATTTATTTATTTTATTATTATTTATTTTGCTTAAAGGCAAAACTGTTCCATTAAAAAAAAAAAAAAAAACAGACTATTATTTCATACAGCGTAAACGTAAACAATATGGTTAAAATTTACATTGGAAATTTGGCGGTTTTATATGTTGTAACTGGTCCTTTTAATTTTGCTGTTTAATTTCAATGATCCTTTGTGCAAATTATACTTAAATATTATTTTTTAAGGTTCAAATTCCATGCAGTCTGTAAACTGTTTTGGCCACATTAAAAACTACATGTACAGCATTATAATAAAATTTGAAAAAGTTAAAATCTGTAAATACACCATTAGTTTTAGGCATATCAGTAGTTAATAATATATTATGTATGACCATGGACCACAAAACCAGTCAAGAGGGTCGATTTGAAACTGAGATTTATACATCTTCCGAAAGCTAACATAAATAAGTTTTTCATTGATGTATGGTTCGTTAGGACAATATTTTGCTGAGATATAACTATTTGAAAATCTGGAATCTGAGGGTGCAAGAAAAAATCCAAATACTAGAAAATTGGCTTTAAAGTTCAAATGAAGTTCTTAGCAATGTATATTACTAATCAAAAATTAAGTTATGATATATTTACAGCAGGAATATCTTCATGGAACATGATCTTTACTTAATATCCTGGTTTTTGGCACAAAAGAAAAATCAATCATTTTGACCCATACAAATGTATTTTTGGCTATTACTTCAAATGTGCTACTTATGACTAGTTTTGTGGTCCAGGTTCACATATAAAGATCTCATTGATTTACATTATAAGCATCAGAATTTCATTAGAAAAATAACAGAATTTGCAGCAAATTGCATATTTTTGCAGGCCTCTGAATAAATGAAGCTGTTTTTCCTTCCACATTCTCACTATATAAGCCTGATGCACCTGAAATGTAAAACAGAAACACATGGAAATTTTTATTTATGAATTTTTTCATTGGAAATTTTATGGTTTTATATGCTATAACTGGCCTTTTTTATTTTACAAGTTCATTTCAATTATCCTGCAGTGCAAATTCATTTTCAAGGTTCAAATTCTTGTAAATTATTTTGGCCTCATTAAAAACTACATGTACAGCATTATTTCAAATTTATACAATTTGAAAATACTGGTTAAAATTTGTAAATACACCATTATTTTTAGATATACCAGTAGTTGATAAGATATTATATAGCATTATATTAGGGCTGTCAAATGATTAATCGTGATTAATCGCATACAAAATAAAAGTTTAAGTTTGCCTAATATATGTGAGTGTACTGTGTGCAATTATTATGTATATATAAATACACACAAATTAATGTATATATTTAAGAGAAATATGTTATCTATGTAAAGAATATTTGTATTTATATACAATATAAATGATATAAAAATTATAATAAATACATATACTTGTAAATATTTCTTATATATGTACCTGAATGTGTTTGTATTTATATATACATAATAATTGCACACAGTACATACACGTTATTAGGCAAACTCAAACTTTTATTTTGTATGCGATTAATCGTGATTAATCGTTTGACAGCCCTATATATATATATACATATATATATATATATATATATATATATATATATATATATATATATATATATATATATATATTATATGTGAACCTGGACCACAAAACCAGTCTTATAAATATAAATAGCACACGTGTATTTGTAACAATAGCCAAAAATACATTGTATGGGTCAAAATGATCGATTTTTCTTTAATGCCAAAAATCATTAGGATATTAAGTAAAGATCTTGTTCCATGAACATATTTTGTAAATATATCAATCACTTTGATTAGTAATATGCATTGTTAAGAACTTCATTTGGACAAATTTAAAGGCGATTTCCTCAATATTTAGATTTTTTTTGCACCCTCAGATTTTCAAATAGCTGTATCTCTGCCAAATATTGTTCCAGCCTAACAATGCAAAGCTTCATATAATGTATAAATCTCAATTACCCTTATGATTGGTTTTATGGTCCAGGGTCACATATAGCATGCATACATGAATTTTTTAAAAAGGTGTGTGTCAAACTACAGATCCCATGATGCCGCGGAGCTGCTCTGAGCGCGTATGCGCGCTTGTGGAATGAAGGGCGCACTTGTTGAGTTTGGGAACTTACAGAGGCTTGAACTTCTCACTTTGGACGCGGAGCTTTCTCATCATCATTATCCTCTGGCAAGAGATTTATGGATTTATGCCTACTTTTCACTTCTACGACAGTGTTTTCTTTGTTGAAGTTTATGTGGATTGTCTTTTGCGTTATACGCGTTGGACTCAGCGTTAAAAGCGCGCACGAGTAATAAGTAACATTACTGTGAGGATGTACTGTAGCTTCTCTGAAGACGTGCTTTTAATGGACTCGCACCACTTAAATCGATTCATATCTGAAGGAGTTAGTGTTTGGTGGAGAGATATGGAACGCTTTACTGATGGACGTGTCATGCCATTATGGGACGATTTATGGACTATCATTGGAGTTTAAATGCGCTGTAAAGAGAAACTGGACGCTGGAGGAGTGAATGGAGAATATTCGCCAAGGTAAGAGTATTACTGCATCTTAAAAGACATGGAAGAACAAGACTACAGTATTATAAACATTGCTGACTGTCATACTGAAAGCGTAACCTTGACTTTATTATTCAATGACTCAATTGTCGGATGAAACAAACTTTGTGTTCGTGGACTGATGTGATGCACCTGCGCAAACTGCCCTCACGCTATCCGTGTGTTATGATAGAGGTGTTTGCATTGTATTGCATATGATTTATAAATGTCTTCATATGTGAAACTTGTTAGGCGAGTGACAGCCTGTCTGATGAGGATGCTGTGATTCATTAAATGAAGTTTGTTTATAGTGGAGAGACCTGTGCTCATTAGAAACAAGGGTTAGATACAGTATCAGTAACTTTTAGGTTGTTTAATTACGTGTTTTCTATAGCAGATCTGTACTAGATCTGACTGAAGGAAAAATTATTGTTGTAGCTGAAACTTTTTATGTTAAGTTGGGTAAATGAATCTTTTACCTTTTTTCATAATTAACTGTTTTACTGCTATATTGAATCTAATAGTTTTCGTTGTGACAACTTAACCTATATAGTGTGACAATATGCAGTATGAAGTGTATGTCCTGCTGTTGATTGGCATGTCTCAAGAAATATATATTTGTCTTGGCTGAAGAGTTTAAAACTTTTTTTTTTTTTTTAAATAAAAAAATGCATTATTATTATTATTAGTAGTAGTAGTATTTAAATAAACAAAAAATAAATTAGTAAATATATATATATATATATATATATATATATATATATATATATATATATTATATTATTATTATTATTATTTTATTTTATTTTTTTTTTTTATTAATTCAGGAATTCAGGAAAATGTACCTTAAAAATAAGTAATTTTAATGGCAAAGTGTGTCATTTGTATATTTTTGTTCTCACGAAGAGTATTGATGAGGATTTGAGATCAATATTTTCATTATTTATAGGTCGGGCATAAAGGTTTATATTGCTGACAAGTGACTAGATCATTTTGTGTTGTTTTAATTCTCACAAACCGATGTTTATACCTTAAGAAAGTTAAAGTAGATAACTTTGTCTTTCAACATCCCAGTAAACATGCAAAAACTAAAGCCATGGTTGTCCTGAAATAAGAAGAAGGACTTCTGAACTAATAAAGAAAACACGTCTATCTGTATCTGTTCTGTGTGAAATGACAGGTAGAATAAATAGAGCCCAGTGATTGGCTGGCAGATGTTTGATTGGTGTAATCAGAGAGACCGTTTCCTCCTTTCTCACTCACTGATTGGATGAGACACCAGAAGTGTTAAAGTTCAAGTGTAGGGCAGCAGATCAACCTGATTGACTTTACTCTTCGAGTTGAGCTGGTCTCTGCTGTTCTCTGCTGGTCTCTTTCAGTGGTGCAGTCATTTGTCTCAGATTTTAGGATGATCCTTTACCAGTATGTTTGTCTCCATCTGCTGGTAGTCTGATAGCACTTGCACTGCTTGGGGTTTTTTGTAATTTCACTCCTCTTTGGGGTTGAATGAGCACTACGTTGATGTGCTACTACTAAAGGAGTGAGACTTGTGTAACCTATGGGTATGTTGCTGTCAGAAAAGTAGTTAATGTGTGACAATGAAAGTGTTTTATTTAGTCCATTGCAGAGTCATAAATAAACAGATGAATGTTGATATATTCTGTTTAGCTCTGCTTGGTCTTATGCACTTTTCATCATGGCCTATTCAATCCAGTGCTGTCGTGCGCAACATGAAATATTCGCTCTCGTTATTTTAGTACACGTAAGATTATTAATCATGAGGACTTTCTTGAACTAATGCCCTCAGAAGATTCTGAACATCATTAAAATATCTGAGGTCAAAACATCACGGCTGTGCCAGTATTGTGGGCTTATAATGAAAGTAATGACTCGTGCTATTTGTAACTGATACTGATCATTAGGACGGCGTTTCATAAGCTAATATGGATTGTGTTTCCACACACGGTTTGGAGAGTTTTCAAATATGAATCGGTCTGATGTTTTAACTAATATTTTCCATGTGTACTCTTTGAAATATTTTAAAAAGCTTCATATTTCTTAGTCACGTGAGCTTCACTTTCTTTGAATAAGACTTGGCAGTGTGAAGGTCGTGTTTCAATGCCGAATGTCCACTGAGTGGTCAAAAAAATGCAAAAACTAACCAGTTGAACGAGCTCCACTAAACCATAGTGATCTCAACTAGAGCTGCAAAACCATTAGTCGCGATTAATCAATTCAAAATAAAAGTTTATGTTTACATACTATATAGTATGTGTGTGTAATGTGTTTATTTATTGTGTATATATAAATACACACACATACATGTATATATTAAGGAAATATATGTTAGATTTATATGTACAATGATTATATATAATATACATTATATACAAGTGTTTATAAACAAATACATAAAATACATACAAATATATATTTTTAAATATATGCATATGTTTATTTATATATACATAATAAATATGCACAGTACACACTTATGGTATGTAAACAAACTTTTATTTTGAATCGATTAATCTGGACTAATAATTTCTCTACTAATAATAATCTCAACTGTGACATGTGCTAAATGTGCTAAAGCATGTTATATTAGCACACTGCTTTACTACCCATACTTTGTTTAGTTTGCAGTTGTGACAAATGAACCAGAAATAATATCAACCACAATTTTTTTAAATCTTCTTAAGTCGTTATTGGATTAGATTCCCAAGTGTTAAGACATTTTTACACAAATTTGAATGCAAAATAACCATTTTAATAATGAGATGGTATCTGATAATTTTGGTACTTTTTTTGGGATTTTCCCCCCACCTTTTTACACTGTTGTTCCTAGTCAAATGTGACTGGCCAAAAAAAAAAAAATAATAAAATAAAATGCTCGTTATGCTATATCATTACCATATTAGATTTAATCTTTTTCTTCAGATTGTTTTCTTTCAATTAGCAAATTTTGTATTTCTTTTTAGAACTGATTGACCGTAGGCCTCACTGATCTGAGCTCATGCACTTCATATTCAGTCAAAATTATAAACAAATAATGCATTTTTCCTATTCGAAAACGGAGGTGCATACAGTCAGATCTATGCAGAGGCCAAAAGAGAAATACAAAACATGTCAGCTGGAAGAAAACAAGTTTAAATGTAAGATTTGGTGATAATATAACCAAATGAGATTTTTACAAGCTTTTTATTTATTTATTTATTTATTTATTAAGGCTGGTCTTTATTGACTGGGAGCACCAGCTTAGGTTTTTAGCGCAACATGCAACCAAACGATGCCATGTGATGCAGGATCATGCTATTTAAAATGTTTATTGTTGCGCAAATAGTGCTGTTTTAAATGCAAGAAAAAATGTAAGAAACAAAAAACATAATTATTATATAAAAAACGTAACTATTAATTGTTCATTGAGTTACATACATTTCCATTAATGCTAAAACACAACTAAATGTAAAGTACTAAATGTAAAGTAAAGTATTGTTACTTTTCAGTAGTGTCTGTTCCAAACGCAGCCAGAAGATGGCAGCAGTGGTCTATTACTAAAACAATTCAAGCAGGAGGTTGTGCACCAGCAACAAGTTTGTACATCTGAATTTTCGAATAAACACATGACATCGGTACATCACAGCATATTTAAACATCTTACCAAACTTGTCTCTCCTCAGCTGTTTGGATTCAAGTGTGTTTTTACTGAAGATGAACTGTGTCGTCTTAGTCCATTGTGTATGCAGGTATCAGTGATAAGTTTCTTCACCCACATCTGTCACATCTTAATCATACTCTTAAATCCTCTGGATTACAGTAATATCTCAGTGTTTTAGTTTGCGCTCAGCAGTCGTGCTGAAACAGCGTGCAGATGTGAACCTGACAGTGGCAATCAATCACTCTCACACACACAGTTGCAAAGATGTTTTGAAGTTCAACCAAATAAAGATTAAATTATTATATTTAATCGTAGCAGTTTAAGCAGACTTCATTAAAATAAAACCTGTTGAAATAATTAAAAGAGTGACTTACTTTCACAACATTTCACAAAATGATAATAATAATACTAATTTAAAAAAATAATAAAAATAGTAAAAAAAAAAATGGTGCTACCAAATAAATGCAAATAATGCTGGAAAAATGCTGCCCCCCTCAGGCTAGTGGTGGAATCTGTAAAAAAAAAAAAAAAAAAAAAAAAAAAATCAATAAAAGATTGAAGACCCCTGTGTTATGCAGTGTTAATGTCTTTTTGAATTCGTTCTGATATACTTTCTGTAAAGGTCAATTATTGTTCAATATTTTAGCAGTAACTTTAATGGTAATGATGAAAATGTGTCAAGTGCTAAAACTTTTAGTGCAGAAAAGTTCAGTATTTCTTATCTAATGCATATGCAGCTCTTCCCATATGCAGTGTTCCAACTATATTTTATTATAAATCTTTGGATTTAACCTTTTGTCCAGAAGGCTTTGGAGGTGTTTCTTAACTTTAGTATTCATTTGTTAGCAGCTTTGTGAGGGCGGGTTGGTTTAAGATCTCAGTAATGCCTAGTTCCGCTTTAATAGGATTAGGCTTTGGCCTACAGGGTTGTGTGTGTGTCCGCCAGCTAGATCTGCTTCTAGGATGTCAGGTGAGCTTCAGACTATTGGAGAGGCATCATGTTGTTTACAGTCTTTCAAAGGGTGTATGTAATCACATGTAATGTAATGTGACAGTATTCTGCTGCGAAATTGTTCCTTCAGGAACAAATTAAAAAGTCAAATCTCTGTAACCTTTGCTGCAGATGTGCAACTTTCAGTAACAAAGTATAAAATATTGCATTATTTGATTCCCGCAAGACATTTCTGTATGTTTTCATGCACTTTTTCCCCTAACGTTGGGTGGCTTATATAACCAATGAAGGACTAGATTGCACAAACATAACATAAAGCAGGTAGAGTCTAAATAAAGGTCCAGATAGATGAAGGCCAGCGAGCCAAGAAAGCCTTCAACGTGATGTAACTAGCATAACCACCTACACTCGAATGTTTTAGTGAAAACAGAGAATTGTGTCTTTCCTCAAAAGAGATTGCTTTGACATTCAGGTTGTATATAATGATTTTAAGACTCAAGGTTTTCTCATGTGTGGTTCATTTAAAGGAATAGTTCATCTAAAAATGAAGGGTTTGTTTCTTTATCAGATTTGGAGTAATGTAGCATTCAGTCACTTGCTCACCAATGGATCCTCTGCAGTGAATGGGTGCCGTCAGAATCCAGAGTCCAAACAGCTGATAAAAACATCACAGTAACCCACAATTAATCCACACTCCACTCCAGTCCATCAGTTAACATCTTGAGAAGACAAAAGCTGCATGTTTATAAGAAACAAATCCACCATTAAGACTTTTTTTTTTTTTTTTATCTTTAGACTGTTTCTTTTGGATAAAATACGAGTCTGTAATTCAAAATAAAGTTTCCTCTGGTGGAAAAAATCCATCTCCTGTTGTTTTCTCACAATAAAACACTACCCACATATTTGTTTAGAGCTGTTTTGGATTGTAAACATTGATTGATTTATGCAGATTTCTCACCTGATTCAGACCAGACCACTTTTTCACTAAAGGAAGCATTATTACGGATTATAGATTTGTATTTTAGTTAAAAACATCTTAATGATGGATTTGTTTCTTATAAACATACAGTTTTTCACTTCTCAAGATGTTAACTGATGGACTGGAGTGGTGTGGATTACTTGTGGATTATTGAGATGTTTTTATCAGTTTGGACTCTCATTCTGACGGCACCCATTCACTTCAGAGTATCCATTGGTGAGCAAGTGATGGAATGACACATTTCTCTAAATCTAATGAAGAAATAAAATTATCTACATCTTGGATGGCCTGAGGGTGAGCACATTTTCAGCACATTTTTCATTTTTGGGTAAACTGTTCCTTAGTATCAACTTTGTCTCAGATGTTTCTCCTAAACCTCACTGGAAATTTTGGTTGCAGTCTAGCTGTTTCAGATGTCGACGGGATGTTCAGAAGTCTCCATTTGTGCTCCATTTAATCTCATTGTTGTCACAGATGCCAGCTTGCCATCCCACTTTATAGAGTAAATACACATGATTAAATGTTCAGGCTAGTGATTCAGCGTCAGATGTAAGACATGAGGGCTTCCTTCTGAAAGGCTCCAGGGTGTTTTTTGTTTCAGGCATGGATTTGTGCTGTGGCGAGCCAACTGGCTAACCAAGTCCATAAAGCACAGTAGAGCATTACTTTTACTCCTGAAACGCAGGCTGTTCAGCGTGTTTGAGCGGCAGGCTTGCTGCTCCCCGCAGCTGTACACATTTTTCACTGTCATCTGCTGCTGCTGGAAGTGAAATTGCTGTTCACACACAGCTAATAGACTAAGATCATTGATTTTAAAATGTTTAGATTTATCCATATTTATCAGTTTAGATTAGGCACTTATGTGCATTAAAAAAATTACTGTAATTTGCTATTAAATGCTTTATTTCTGTGCAGCATTTCGCTATGGGATCTTCTGGACTTTTACATGTGATCACAGCTTCAGCTATAACAGTAAAGCTCAGAATGATTAGTTAATATGAAGTAACTTACATTTTAGACACAAAATACTTGATCAGTCATATTCAAGAGCCGAATCAAACTCTTATGAAGAAGTTTTAAATAAAATACATCACAGGTTTCATTGGGTTTCTGAATTGGCTCTTGTAGTTGTGCTTCAGTGGCAGATTTTGTGTTATGTAATATTATTTCCTTTTCTGCAAGGTGAATAAATATGAACAAGGGTTTATAAAACATCTAGAGGCTTTCTCACTCATTTCTCACAGAATTATGTCAAAATTTCCATTTTTGGCAAGTGACCTTATACACAGTCCTTGCTCTGTATGTGTATCATGGCCTTATTTCAGACTTAAAAATGTTATTTTTTTAAAACCACGGATAAACGTTGTTTTCTCAAAAAATGCAAACATGTACATTCATGTTGTTTACATATTACTGTAGCCCAGTTTGTGGTGATTACAGTGTAATCAGACTGTAGACATTAATATATATATTTTTTTAAATACAGAAAAAAGCACGAATGTCAGGGCATGTCAAAACTTCTCTAGGGCCCCAAAACCTCCTCAGACACCAAAGGGTTAAATGAGTTAAAAAGTCCTAAACGACCAAAAAATGGTCAGGAGAAAACCGGATGTGTGTCAGATCCATGTTACATGCATCAGGTTTTAAAGAGACAGTGCTGCTTTTAAAGTGAAACCTGCTGTAGTCTGTGTCACTGACTACGTTTACATTTTCCAGTAATGTGATTATTTCTAAAATTAAGAGTAAGGACTTTTTTTTTTTTTTTTTTTTTTTCCTAAGCTAATTAAATGCATGTATCATCTTTTGTGTCAAATTCTCATATTTAATAAATTCAAATAGACACTATAGGGCTGTAACCAATCAAATTAGATCAGTGTCAACAAAATTTGTGTTTGCAATGCAGAGGTGGCACAGAACCTGCATCTGAAGTGGCATTTAGATGCATTTACACAGACTGTTTAATGCAGGACATGAATGCAGTAAACCTGCAGTTACAAATGCATAATTAATGTTTTGATGTTTTAAAAACAAAACGCTCAGTACTAATATTTGAAATGATTTGGGGGGGGGGGACTAGGAAAGTATACTTCAAATATAAACATTAAAACCGCCAGTCAGTGGCAGCAAATCATTGCATGAGTGAGTCATTGAGTCATTTATTCAAACGATTCATTCAAACAGCTGATTGATTCAGTAAAAAAAAAAAAAAAAGTTGTGTGTTGTTCACAGACGCAAAACTGTTTTGCTTTGGCTCTGTTTGGAACTATTTTCGTTGCTGAAATACAACAAGAACTTATTAACTTCTTGTTTATTGAGCTGTTTGTCATGAATATCACATTTGCAATTGTGTGATATTTAGAGAAAAAACATCAGATTATGTAATTATAAAAAACATTTCCATATAAGATGGATCAAATGGATGCACGTTACTGGGGGAAGATATGAACTAGCAATTGTAAGAAAGTAGTCTGTCTTTTTTTAATCAGAATTGACTTTTCGCAGTGAGTTAGTTTGACAGGTGATCTGACCAATCATAATGCAGAATCTGTCATTTTTGTCTAACAAACAAACAAGGCTGGAGAGTAGTAGAGCCAGGACAATAAATTGATGCATCGCAAATTGAGAAATGATTAATCGATTCTGTGATTTTATTTTTATTTATTTATTTATTTATTTTTTCTTTCCCCCAAAATCATTGCGATTCTTAGCTTAGTTTTTAACCAGTTCAATTATTTAACAGCCAAAAATAATCATTCATACAGTCTGAAGCAAATAACCAGGGTGTCCACAGTGGTCTGTGTTTACATTAACTTTTATTACTTAGGAAGCGCTTTTCTTCATGAGGGTTTAAAGGAGAAGTCCACTTCCAAAGCAAAGATTCACATATAATGTAGTCACCCCCTTGTCATCCAAGATGTTCATGTCTTTCTTTCTTCAGTCGTATTGAAATTATGTTTTTTGAGGAAAACATTTCAGTATTTTTCTCCATATAATGGACTGATATGGTGCCCCGATTTTGAACTTCCAAAATGCAGTTTAAATGTGGCTTCAAATGATCCCAAATGCGGTTGTAAACGATCCCAGCTGAGGAAAAAGGGTCTTATCTAGCGAAACGATCTGTTATTTTCATTAAAAAAATACAGTTTAAATTTCATCTCAAATGCTTGTCTTGCCTTTCTCTCCCTGAACTCTGTGTATTCTGACTCAAGACAGTTAGGGTATGTCAGAAAACTCCAATCGTATTTTCTCCCTCAACTTCAAAAATCATTTCAAAATCATCCTACATCGCTGCAGAAGTACCAACCCAGTGAAGTGAACATGCAAAGAAGATCAAAAACCCTTAACAAAAAAGGTAAAACAGTGATATAGTATGATTTTAAAGTTGAGGGAGAACATGAGATGGGAGTTTTTCAACATACCCTAACTGTCATGAACCGGAACAAAAACAGAGGTCGGGAAGAGTAAGACAAGACGAGCATTTGACATTAAAAAGTATATAAATTGTATTATTTTTATGAAAATAAGAGATCGTTTCACTAGATAAGACCCTTCTTCCTCAGCTGGGATCGTTTACAACCACATTTGGGATCATTTGAAGCCGCATTTAAACTGCATTTTGGAAGTTCAAAATCAGGGCACCATATCAGTCCATTACATGGAGAAAAATGCTGAAATGTTTTCCTCAAAAAACATAATTTCTTTACGACTGATGAAAGAAAGACATGAACATCTTGGATGACAAGGGGGTGAGTAAATTATCTGTATATTGTTTTTCTGGAAGTGGACTTCTCCTTTAAGTGTGTGGTTAAAAAAAAAAACTAGATTAGAGCACCATCTGCTGTTAAAAACTGAGCTAAACTTGAAAAATGTTGTGTATTGCCATCTTTCCGTGCTTGAAACAGGATACCCTCTGATGTTCATTCATGTTTATTTCATGCTATAACTAGTAAAGAGGAAGAGATGATCGGTTCACATGCTGCTTGATCTGAGGCGCTACAGCGATCTCACGACACATTAAAGAGCCGCAAAATGGTATTTACTGTTTCAATTTTTTACAAAATGACAAAAATTGAAAGCTGAAAAAATACCAAAGGTCACCTGCTCTGTCTTGTCTGTTAGTGTGTTGTCAATGTCTTTGCTCTGGGTGTATTTTCACTGCATGGTGAACACAGGTGCCGAGAGATCAGCATGGCTTGTCAGACTTTTTTTTTTTTTTTAATGTGAAAAACTTTGAGAATTTAACTGAAAATACAGTGCAGTATTTGCACACAGCAAGTAGGACAGATACAACAAATATTAAGGGCTGACACTAAGCAGAATGCAAATTAAACTTGACGTTTAAAAGTGATGTCATGAATATGCTAATTAGCAACATTTAATAGCAACACTGACCTTAAGAAGTAGCGATCTGAGCACTTTCAAACGTGATCTGTACAGATGTAGTATTGACACGGGCTAGTGATTTTGGCCCTGTTTACATCTTTTACACTTCTAGGTCTTTTGACATCTATTTTAATTATGACATTTATTCCACATGCATATGTCACAACATTACAGTACGTATAGAAACTCCGAAAACATTGCCAGATTGGAAAACGCACGGAGACTCCCCGTTCCCTTCCCTGTTTTAGGAAGCAACACCTCTTAATGGGGATGGATGGCACCATTATGTAATTCTAGACAAAAAGAACAGATCAGCTTAGAGGAGGGGAAAAACTGTGAGGGTAAGAAAACAAACAATGAAAAGAACATTCAAAGTTTTCTTTCCACTTCAGCTCAGTGTTCATAAAAAACACACTTTCTGCTCCGTTCAGCCTTCCCTCCAGGGACTGAAATAGAGAGTTTGGCCTTGGAGAAAGAGAGGGAGGGAGACTTGTGTTTTTGTGTCTAATTGTCGTGGTGATTGAGAGGGAGAACAGAACGGAGAATGAAAGCGTGAAAGAGAAAGGGCCCTCGGTGACACGCTAGTACCCATGACAACTGGCCCTCCGGGGACCGAGCCCCCTTTCGAAAGCTCCACCTCCAGCTAAACACCCGCTAATTGGGCCACTTCGCTTTGTGTGCGTCTCCACTGATCCTCGTGCCAGAAATATCAACATCCTTGTTAATTCTCTGTCGTCTAATCATTTTCTCTGGAACTCATTTGCGAGTCGTTAATCGCGCTGCTATAGATCCTCCCGATCGTAAGGAATCCAGAATGTGCGACGGAACAATGGAATCACGGCTCGTATAAACTCTCCCGAGTAAATTAGACGAGAGCGTTCCACGTCTCCTTCATGGTGGTGAATGCTTTTGGGAGGATCTTAAACAAACGTAAACCTTTTGTGGTGATCACAGTCTTCAGATCCGTTTAGTCGGCGTGCACCAAATTAATTCAGTCTGGAGAATGTTTATTGCTGAACTCTGCTCCAAAGCAAGATGGGTTCACTTTCGATTTTTTTGAGTTTCTCATTGAATACATTTATTTATACAGCATGGAATAATCTCTCCTCCTAGTCATATGTAGTTTTTCAAAGTTTGGGACTGTATAATCCAAGTAAAAAAGTAGTGTAACATTCTTTATTGTATTTATTTTTTATAGTGTATATATATATATATATATAATATATATATAGTAATTAGTGTGTGTGTAATTAGTAATTAGTATAATATATATTATTATATATATTATATATAATTTTTTTTCCTCTACATACAGCATTTTATTTATATATGTACTTTTTAATATAATTTTTTATATATATATATATATATATATAATATATATAGTAATAGTATATATATATATATATATATATATATATATATATATATATATATATATATATAATATATAATAAAATACATTTATAAATGCAATGCTGTATGTAGAGGAAAGAAAAATTACATTTACATATATATAAATGTAATTTTTCTTTCCTCTACATACAGCATTTTATTTATAAATGTATTTTTTATATAATTACTATATGTATATATATACACACACACACACAATTTACTATATATATATATATATATATATATATATATATATATATATATATATTTTTTTTTTTTTTTTTTTTATCACTTTTATCTTTATATACCACCATTTGAATATTGAATAGAAATATGTATTTTTTTATATAATTACACTATTTGCACACACATAACTTCCAATATAACAGTATATTTAAGTAAATATTTAATGATACATTACATTTAAAGTAAACTTTATTTTCTAAACTTTTTGACAAGTGTAATCAGGAGATATTTTAAGAAAAACTTTTTAATTATATTAATGTTATATATATTTGTGCAGCTCAAAGACACATCAGATATTACTCTAAAACCTGTTGCCTGAATATGTGAAACATTTAATTCATCAGCAGCTGATTTTGTAGTTGTTTGACATTTGAATATGATTGTTTATAAAACTGATCATCGACCGTTTTCACACATGACTCAAGTTCGTCCATCTTCAGCAGTGTTTGTAATTAAAACACACTGCTTTAGAGCATATCCTGTTATAATGACTGATGAAACGTCTCTTCACAAAGACAAATGAGTTTGTACAAAAGTTTACACTGGAACGGATGTCAGATCATAATTTAATTACCTTGTAAACTCAGTAAAACGGAAAAAAGAGAAAATATTCAGGTCTCTGATATTTGAAAATGTACTTTACGTTCTTTAGAGGTCTGAATGAAATTGAATAATAGTTTTAAAAACAATAATAATTGAATAATAATTTAATTAAAATTAAATTGAATTAATTAAAATACAATATGATGAGTGTGTGTGTATATATATATATATATATATATATATATTATATATATATATATATATATATATATATATATATATATATATCTTTTTTTTTTTTTATAAATATGGTTTGTGTAACACTTTGCATGGCCTTGTGTTTCATAGTTTTGACTGCATTCAACTAACAGTTTGTGAGCATTACATCAGGGAATTTGAAGGCTGTGTAATTACCTTGCAAAAAAAGTCCAGATTTCATAGTAAATGTTTACTGCGGTCCACTAACACTACCTGCTATTTTGCATGCCTGCCTCCTGCTGAGAGGAGAAAGCTTTGCTGCTCTGGATCAGACTGCATTTAATGTGCTGCTGAACTTAATCTGTTTTATTAGGGTAATATATACTGTATAATTATGAATATCAACCAAGTTTATGAGATAAGACATCCAGCAAAACATCATGTGACTTTTTAGCTTGTTTACTGAAGATGACAGATATGATGATGCATGGATATTAAGGGTCTGGAATCATTATTATCTTAATTATGTATTATTGCCATTGGCAGCTATTTGTTCAGATTATTGTGGGCCACACATCTCGTAATAGCGCAGGTTAATGTTTTATAGGTTGCGTAAAATGCTAAATTTTTAAGATTTTACAATATTCAACAGTCATTTCTTATTCTAGAATTTTACTGTGAAACCAATGGAGACTAGGACATTTGTTTAATGTATTAAAATAAAAATAACTGCATTATGCTGCTATTTATTTATTTATTTATTTTAGGGCTGACAAATATACAAAATAAAAGTTTGAGTTTGCCTAATATATATGTGTGTGTGTACTGTATGTAATTATTATGTGTATATATAAATACAAACACATTCATGTATATATTTAAGAAATATGTACAAGTTTAGGTATTTATTATAATTTTTATATAATTTATATAATATATAATAAAAAATATTTTGTACATAAATATTTATCTTAAATATATGCATTCATTTGTGTGTATTTATATATACATAATAATTACACACAGTACACACATTTATTAGGCAAACACCAAATTTTATTTTGTATGCAATTAATCGTGATTAATTGTTTGACAGCCCTAATTTATTTATTTCTAAATGTATAAATTTATTTATTTATTTATTTATTTATTTTGCGCAGTCACCATTATAGTGGATTGTTTCATTGGCTGAGATGTTGAAACTCATTAGCTCGTAATTTTTATTTATTTATTTTTTTTAATTAATTTAAAATTAATTTGAATTAATTTAACACTAAAAAAAAGTGGGTGGTTAGGTGGTTAAAAAAATAATAATAAAAAATATAGTAACAATAAAGTATAGTAGCTATATATTTTACAATATCTAAAAAATACTTACTACAAAATACTTTTGTACTCCTATCCACCTTATTTTGGCCGTAAGAGTGGGAGCGTAAGTTTGTAAATTTAATGGCTTCCGGTCTCATCCGCATCCAGCTACGTTTATCTGTACAAAACAGCTTGTTTTGCTGCTTGATATTGCAATTTGGTGTGTCTTACCATATTATTTTAATGTATTATCTTAATTATGAACACAGTTTGTAGTGCAAACTGTTTTACCGTTTACGGCACTTCAATATTCTTCTCGTTATTTCTCTATGGCAGATTATGAACAGGAAGTCTAACACATTAACAGAAAACAGCTTACTACCGCATTGAAAAATAAGGTGGATACTTTTACTAGAAAACTAATGGAGACTGGGTTGTTTTTGGACGTAATTTAATAAAATAATGATTGATATGGTAATTAACTGGAGGAAAAACTAGCTGACTGAATGTTTTAAACTGAGCTCACTTTTTATTAATTAATTAATTAATTAATTAATTAATTAATTTTTGTTATTATTATTAATTAATTAATTTATTTATTTACATTTTATTTTATTTATTGTTTTAATTCCTTTAAATAGACTTTCTCTTATAGGCAAGCAGACCAAAATATTAATGACTCATGATACACTACACAGATTTCTGTCCAATCAGATGCTCTGTAGCATGAGAATGTCCTGCCCCCAATCCCACCTAATAGCGAATCACTGTTCATTACTGTGGCTTTATTGTGACAGATTGGTCCAGTTTTGGTCTGCTATCTCTTACCCTAAAAACCAATCTCTTTTCTTGAGCCCTCAAAAAACAGAGTTTGCTTGAACTAAACCCAAACTTACACTGAAACTGGTTTTGTTGAGGCTTTTGGCGTATAAAAAAGAACCACAAAAGCTCTTGAAGATCCACAAGCTCTATTTGTATCAAAAGAAACAATGCAAATAATGCGATTACGTTTTGCCCCTTCAGCCCTTTCTGGCCTCTCTGAACCCTGCACTGGCGTCCCGTCCAGCCTTGGGTGAGGAATTTGGGCACTTATTCCTGTGAACCCATAAATTCCCTTGTGTTGTTTTGGATTTTATTTCTCGCAGCATTGTTTATTGCTGTGTGTGAGTGAGGATGATGAAGCACAAGATCACAGCAGTGCATATGACACATCTGTCTTCATCAAGCAGCGTTTAAGGGTGTAAACTTTATCTAAAATCCATGATGAGACCCACAGAGTGCACAGTTCTCAAAAAGTCTCCTGCAGTTTATGGACAGTGTCTGGAATGTTCTGTAAATAATCTGATTTATGAACATTGTTGTTAGTTCTGGAAAATGTCTGAGTTGCAGTTTTTTGGAGTGGCATTTCAGTGAAAAGTGTCTCTCTAGGTTGGACTGGGGTCAAGATTTCTCTTTTACCCACACTGCACAGTTTTAACCTTAGTGTGAATAATTCAGACCTGTTCTTCAAGCATTTTACATTGAAGCAAGCCTGAAATAAGGCCTACATTTTTATTTTAATTTTGGTTTAATCCTGCCGTGTGGGTTTAATCAGAACATCGAGGGTCTCTTCCCATTGACAGGGTTCTTTAGCTTGCAACAATGGCAGAACCCTTATTGGTGCGGAATAGAATCTTATTTATAAGGTTCCATGAAGAACCGTGCTTTAAAAGTGCATTATAAACAGGGATGCACATAAGTGGTGTGCAGGAGTCCATGCATGACCAAAATAAGAAATATGCTGGGTAAATAAGTTCAGCGGCCTTAAAATTTTCAGTTCAGTCAACTCATAAAAGTTTAGTCAACTTGAAATGTTAAGTTGTACTAAGTGACAACTTAGAATTTTGAGTTGACTTAACTAAAAATTTGGTTTGTTAAACTTTAAAGCTGGGTAAGTTACCCAGGTGCCTTAAAATTTTAAGTTCAGTCAACTCAAAGTTTAGTCAACTTGACATGTTAAGTTGTGCTAAGTGACAACTAAGATATTTGAGTTGATTCAACTTAAAATTTTAAAGCAGCTGGGTAACATACCCAGCTTTTAAGTTTAACAAACCAAATTTTTTGTTAAGTCAACTCAAAATACTAAGTTGTCGCTTAGTACAATTTAACATTTCGGGCTGACTAAACTTATTTGAGTTGACTGAACTTGAACTTATTTTAAGTTGACTCAACAAATTTTTTATTTTTTTACAGTGTAAAAGATTTCCACCCAAAGTGACAGCATAAATCTATTTAAGCTTACTCGTCAGCGAAAATTTTAGGTTTGAAAATTATGAAAATTTGTGTGAGAAAAATAAATAAATAAATAAATAAATATATATATATAGCTGCAAGCAGCAATTGCAAGCACAAAAGAGGCAGAATGAGGAGCTAAGCTCTGCAAGGAACAACAGCCCGACTACAATGAGTAATTAAAGCCATTTTAGGATGATATCAGTTGGAATGGCTGAAAAATCATAAATACTACAACTAATCATATAATTTAATGGCTTCACTTTTGACCAATAGGTGGTGCTATTTCCAAATTGATGTGGCGTGTTCTGTGTGAGGTGACAATGACACACACAAAGTTTGGTGTCATTATGTCGAAGCTTTACAGAGATACAGCCTCAGAGTCATTTTGGCATCAAGCCTAAAATTTGTGGTGGCGCTGTACGAAAACAGTTTTGTTTATTGACACGAAATCCATAACTTTTTGTCAGCACAGTCTGAAGATGATTTGAGTCAAATTTGGTGAAAATCGGACCAATGGTCTAGGAGAAGTTCAAAAAAGTAGGTTTTGTACATTAATCAAAAGGGTGGAAAGGATGTTCAGGCAACTATGGTATAATTGGTATGTATGTTGTTGGCATGACCCAAGGAATATTTTGAGACCAGTTTCATTACAATAGGCTAATGCAATCAGAAGTTATTAGCATTTTTGGAAATTTCATTATTAATGTTTGATGAATGGTGCATTACTTCTGACCAATAGGTGGTGCTGTTACCAAATTGATGTGGTGTGGTCAGTGTGAGGTGGCAATGGCACATACAAAGTTTGGTTTAAATATGTCAAAGCTTTATGGTGATACAGCCTCAGATGCAGTTTGGCTTCTTTCTAATGAATTCATTGAGGTGCTAAACGAAAACTGTATTGTATATCGACACGAAATCCATAACTTTTTGCCAGCACAGTCTGAAGATGATCCGAGTCAAATTTGGTGAAAATCAGACTAACAGTCTAGGGAGAGTTCAAAAAAGTAGGTTTTCAACATTAATCAAAATGGCGGACAGGAAGGTCATGCAATTATGGCCTAATTGGTATCAGTGTTCTCGGCATGATCCAAGGAATATATCAAGACCAGTTTCATTACAATAGGCTAATGTAAACAAAAGTTATTAGCATTTTGTGAAAATTCTTAATAACTTTTGGCCAAACTTTTTGAGTACTGTCAGGGGATGGTGCCAAAGACACGCAGTTTCGTAATGATACGCCAGTGCGTTCGTAAAATACAGCATTTTTTGACAAAATTCAAAATGGCCAATGCCCAAAATGGCTGAAATGGGAAAATTGGGTATGGTTTTTGTATCTCCTGACCACTAGGTGGCACTGCGCCGAAACACTGCAGGTAGCCTCAGGTCATGCTTTTTATAACACAGGCCAAACCATTGTGGAGCTATAGCCTCACATACATTTTTGCACGCTTTTCGTAGAATTTGTTCACGAGTTATTCGACAACGGTTTGACTAATCAACTTGAATTCCGTAACTTTTTGCCAGCATGGTCTGAAGATGATCTGAGCCATTTTTGGTGAAAATCAGACAAACAGTCTAGGACGAGTTTGAAAAAGTAAGTTCAATCTGTGCCTTACGGTTCAAAAGTTATTAGCACAAACAGAGTGAAACTTTGGACAAGTGGTGGCGCTAGAGAGTTTGAGTTAGAGACTCCAAATTTGCTATGGTTAATATTGAGACTGTCCTCTACCAGTGTGCCAAATTTCACAACTCTACCGCAAGTGCTTCTATGGGCTGCCATAGACTCGATCGGAAGAAACGGAAGAAGAAGAATAATAAAGCCAACGGAAAAAGACTAAAAAGAACTAGAAAGAAAATAAAAATTTAAATATTAGTATTGCATTTTTAAGTGCATTAAGTGCACTATATTTTAGTTTATTATCACAGTATTTTGTTAATTTTATGTAAAATGAGAACTGAGACTGAAAAAGTTGCATGCATTCCTGTATTTTGAATCTTGATTGTGTTATAAAGAACCCTAAACTGTAACACAAAGAACCATTTTAGCATAAAATGCTTCTTTGAGACAATATGGTTTGAAAAGGACTGTTAGTTACTAATAAAAGTTCCAAGATCCTTTTTATTTCCTAGTGTGAAGATTATTTGAATGATCTAAAGACCTCTTTTCCACTATAAAGAACCTTTTGTGGAACGGAAAGATTACAAGGATGTTAAAGATCCTTAATGGAACAATCAGTGCCAATAAAGATCCTTTATTTTTAAAAGTGCATTAGTAAAGAACCATATTTTTGTGTAAAATGGCAAGTACTTCAAGAATAAATAGAACACATGGCTTGTCAGTGTATGCATTTGTTACATTTTTTGGGTGAGAATGTCCTGATATTGTTGTTTCACTCCTCCAGCACATTGTGTAGTTTATAATGTTACAAAGTTACTGGTAAAAACCACAGCCCGGCTATTCAAGGCCATCTAATCTGGTCTTCTGAATTGCAGAAACACATTGTATACTTTATGTGGAGGAATTTTTTAAACATGTCAAACATTCACTATAATAAAATGAAACATTTATGGTTTACAAGAGACGTTTTTAAAAATGTTAAAAACTCATTAAGGGTTTTCCTTCACAGCTCGGTTAAACAGCACCTCTGTTACCAGAGAATCCTTGTCTCTGATGTGGCCTCAGAAGGTGTCCTGATAAAACGTTACTCAAAATACAGCAGCGATAATGAGTTTGGAGAAGCAGCACTGGCCATGAACGGCCTTAGAAAGCTTTGTAGCTGACTACTAGCTTGGCCCAGCTACTTTGTATATTTTCTATGAAATTGCTGCTCGATGCATGTACAGAGCATAAAATATATGCATTATTGTTTCTCTGGAAATGTATTAGACGGGTAGTTTATGTAAGATTAGTTTAATGTTTTTGAAAGAAGTCCCTGGTGCTCACCAAGGCTGCATTTATTTAATTAAAAAATACAGTAAAAAAACATAATACTGTGGAATATTCTTACAATTTAAAATAAGTGTTTTCTATGTGAATATCTGTTAACCTGTAATTGATTTCTGTAATCAGATCTGAATTTTCAGCATCTTTACTCCAGTCTTCAGTGTCACATGATCCTTCAGAAATCATTCTAATATGCTGATTTGCTGCTCAAGAAACATTTCTGATTATTTGCAATGTTAAAAACAGTTGTGCTGCTTTATATTTTTGTGAAAACTGTGATATATTTTATTTTTCAGGATTCTTTAATGAATAGCAAGTTCAAAAGATCAGCATTTATTTGAAATGTAATATTGCGAAAGATTTACATGTTGTTATTTCAGCAAGGATGCATTAAATTGATCAAAAGTGACTGTAAAGTCTTCATTTCTTTTTAAAAAGTCATAGGGATGACACACTTTTGAAAGGTAGGATATATAGTAGTCAACATTTGAAGTGGATCAAAACCTTTAATCAAAGTTGTTCTAAAACAAAAAACAATACCCATTCTTGTCTTAAGATAACTTTGAACTTTTTCGATCCACTTCAAATGTTGACTACTCTATATAAATAATTGTTTATTTTTCTTTATGTCGCTAATTTCCAATCTTACCTGTCTCTCCTTAAAAACCAGAATAAACCAGAACAAATGTGAAACCTCTCAATCAACTTTTTCATACCTTGGCAACTCAGAAGTTCCTTCAATCCACAAAATGTCAAACCTTGCTTCCTGAGGGCAGCGTGGTTTTCATTTGCTTTGATGTTGGCTTTCTTCATGTCTTTCCGCTTTTTCATTTAAACCGTGGAAGACAATCAGCGCTGGTGGATGAAAAATGTGATAAACATTGGAAAGAGGCTGGTTTGGGGTCGTGATGCTCTCTGGCTGGAGGACGAAGAGATGCTGAAGTTTCGCCAATAAATGTGATGGTCTCTCCTTGAAGGGTTCGGAGCTTAAAGTAAAAATAATAAATAAATAAAAGACAGCCATCATCTTCTGTCTTCACATTAAAACAGCTTGTCCTAGTGAGATCCTCACTACCATTCAAAAGTTTCCATCAGTAAGATTTATTTATTTTTTCTGAAAGAAAATGAATTGCAAGGATGTATTAAATTGATCAAAAGTGACAGACTTCCAAGATTACAAATAAATGCTGTACTTTTGAACTTTCTATTCATCTGAATAAAATGTATTCATCTGAATAAAATTGTAAGAATAAAATGTATCACTGTTCATACAGGATGATAATTACAAATGTTTCTTGAGTGGCAAATAACATATTAGAACAATTTCTGAGGGATCATGTGATGCTGAAAATTCAGCTTTGATCACAGAAATAAATTACATTTTACTATATATTCACACAGAAAACAATTATTCTAAATTCTAATAATATTTCATAATATTACTGATTTTGCTGTACTTTTAATTAAATAAATACAGCCTTGATGAGCATAAAGGATCTTCTTTTAGAAACATTTTAAAAAAAAATCTCACCAACCCTAAACTTTTGAAAGGATTATGGACTAATAATAATAATAATAATAATAATAATAATAATAATAATATGTATTGTACTTATTATTAAAAATAAAAATTAAAATCATTTATTTTAAGACAGAAATATTACTGTTGTAAAAAAACTACAATGTAAATATAAACATAGGTATATTAATAAGTACATTCATTATTTTACTTAATTTTTAATTACAAAACTTAATAGCTTATATACTATAATAATAATAATAATAATAATAATAATAATAATAATAATAATAATAATAATAATAATTATTGTAAATATTACAAATAAAAATTATAACAATTTATTATTTATTACGATTTCTGAACGTGATGCTAATGACGCTAATGATGCTGAAAATTCAGCTTTGATTACATAAATAAATTACATTTTACTATATATTCACACCGAAAACAGTTATTTTAAACTGTAATAATATTTCATAATATTACTGATTTTACTGTATTTTTAATCAAATAAATACAGCCTATTCATTTTTAAAAAAATCTGACCAACCCTAAACTTTTGAAAAGATTTTGGACTAATAATAATAATAATAATAATATTGTAATTTATTGTAATTATTATTAAAAATAAAAAAGAAAAATTATAATAATTTATTATTTATTATTTTTAATACAGAAATAGTATATTAGTAAGTATATTCATTTTAGTATATTCATATTTTACTTCATTTTAAATTATAATACTCATGTCTTAATATCTTATATACTATAATAATAATAATAATAATAATAATAATAATAATATTTATTATAATTATTATTAAAAATAAAATTAATAATAAGAAGAAAATTCAGCTTTGATCACAGAAATAAATGACATTTTACTATATATTTACATAGAAAACATAGTATTACTGATGTTTCTGTATTTGTAATCAAATAAATACAGCCTTGATGAGCATAAAGGGTCTTCTTTCAGAAACCCTTTAAAAAAAAAAAAAATCTGACCAACCCTAAACTTTTGAAAGGATTTTGGACTTTTTTCCAACTTTTTCAAAAAATAAATGAGTTGATAATGATTTAACTAAATTGAAGTAATAATTTAGAACCTCATAAACAAACTGAGGGCTTCAAATGATCACCGTTTTCTCAGGGTTAAACACCTCCTTTCAAGTTTTTCAGGCCTGATTTCATATCCTCTCCCATATCTAATGAGGCTTGCCGGTGCCAGTTTCGAGTTCCTTCATCTATCACATCCTATTTCTGTTGGTTGCAGGTCAGAAAGGAAAGCAAGCGGGGAAATTTGGAGGTATAAAAGAATATGCGTATTCCCATGTGGATGAGATAAATTGCTGTTTATGTTTCAGCGTAGGCTGACAGACATAATGTTCCTTTGTTTATGTTTTGGATGAGGACCTGCCTGGCAGCGGCCGCTAGATACGTGTCGAGACAGCCAGCGCTGCTGTATGACTGTACCGCCGTTTCCCAGAATGCCAAAAACTGGCACCTGAAAGCGTTTGTCATGGGATTATGTGATCTGAGCTTGAAAAGTCCTATTTGAATATATTTGTTTGAACTGGTATTCCTCCTTCGCGTGCACAAATGCAACGGCTAACTAGATCTTGGCGGCCAAACTTCGCTAATGAATATTGAGATGGGCCCAAATGGAGTATAGAGTGATAACTAAATGAGAATTCAGCTCCTCTGCCTGCTGTTTCTCCTCGATGGCCTGCCGTTCGGAGCCGTCATCAATAGCTGGAAAGGAAGTAATCCACAGTGGGACAGGAGCCCCGAATCAACCCACTTCCCACGGAAAGAGCCCGTCGCGGCGGACACCAGCGCACAGGAACCGCAGCAGACCAAAATAAATGCGAATCCTCTGCCGTTCGGCCCTCCAAATGTTAACTTCCCAGCGAGCAGCATTTGAGGACAGCATGGTTTTCGTTTGCTTTGATGTCGGCCTTCGCCGCGTCTTTCTCCTCCTTCGTTTAAACCGTCGAAGACAATGGATGAAAAATGCGATAAACATTGGAAGCGGGCCGGCTCGGGGGCACGACGGCTGAAACTTGGCCAGCGCTTGCGCTCGAGCCGCACGCCACCGGCCTTCTGTGCGTATCTATGGGAGAAGCCAGCGATGATTATGCAACTTGTTACTCAACAGTTCCTCCACAATGCAGATGAAATGGCAAATGTATGTAAGCTTTAGCTGATTCATTCCAGGTTTCTTCCACGCGCTGTGACTTTGAGGAGCTCTCCGGGAACGGATCCGAGAGGGAGGTGACGAGGGGAGCGGACGTGCTTCCAGAGCTCAAAAAATGTCGTCCTCAGAAAAACCGGCGACCTGAAAGAGAGCCATGTTTGCTTTGGATGCAATCAAAAGAGTCACCGAGCGATAACGGATCTTTCTCTGTTCCTGTAAATGACCCGTTGACAGACGGAAAGGAGACCGTCCTTTGTCCTCGTGCCATCGCGGTACCAAAAAAGAAACGATGGCAAAAAAGAGCGCTTCCTCTTGTATTCGATCTATTTCGGTCTTACTGTGGGATTAGAGCTAGTGTAGGAGACACCCTGTGCTTATACACTGTTTTAGTATCCAAAATGAATGAATGTTCTGCGTAATGTTGTCACAATAGTGACATTTCTAATTTCAGTGAAAAATTTTAGATTCCACAACATTAAGACCATAACATTTTAACATTTATCTGTTAATTTATTTTTGACCATATATTGTTTGGAACTCTTGTTGTCTGAGATGATAATAATAATAATAATAATAATAATAATTATTATTATTATTATTGTAATTATTATTAAAAATTATAATCAATGATTACTATTTTTAATACACAAATATTACTGTTGTAATACAACTACAATGTAAATATAAACAAAAGTATATTAGTAAGAATTCATTATTTTACTTAACTGTAAATAATAATAATAATAATAATAATAATAATAATAACATTTATTGTAATTATTAGTAAACATTAAAAGAAAAAAAAAGTATAATCATATATTATTTTAAGACAGAAATATGACTGTTGTAATACAACTACAATGTATATATAAAAATAGAATTATATTCATTATTTTACTTAATTTTAAATTGTATTACTTATTTCTTAATATTATATACTGGAATAATAATAACAATAATAATACAATTTATTGTAATTGTTTTGAAAAAATAAAAAGACACATTATAATCACTTATTATTTATTATAATTAAGACAGAAATATCACTGTTGTAATATAACTACAATGTAAATATAAACATAAGTATATTAGTAAGTATATTCATTATTTAACTTATTTTTAAATTACAATACCCATCTCTTAATGGCTTATATACTGCAATAATAATAATAATAATAGGTAGTAGTAGTTGTAGTAGTAGTAGTATCAACACCAATAACAATACTACTACTACTAGTACTAATAATAATAAAAATAATAATATACATGTATTGTCATTGTTATTGAAATAAAAAAAGACAAAGCATAATCATTTATTATTTTTTAAGACAGAACTATTACTATTCTAATACAACTACAATGTACATTATATATAGTAATATATTATTGAGTATATTCATTATTTTACTTAATTTTAAATTACAATTAATTAATTTAAAATTACTTATGTATTAATTTCTTATATACTGTAGTAATAATAATAATAATAATAATAATAATAATAATAATAATAATAATAATAATAATACAATTTATTGTAAATATTAAAATAAAAAAAATGGATCATTTATTATTATTTTTAAGACACAAGTATTATAATGTAAATATTATATAGTAAATCTAGTAATACTATATTAGTAAGTATATTCATTATTTTACTTAATTTTAAATTACAATACTCATGTCTTAATAGCTTATATGCTGTAAAAATAATAATAATAATGTTATAATAAAAAATAATACAAATAAGTAAATAATTAAATACATTTGCACTGCCAGATTAAAATTACAATATTTATGCCTTATTAGCTTCACTTGCAATACTTAAAAGCCCAAAACTGCAGGCAAGCCTTTAAGTTTTTTTTTTTTTTTTTTTGTGGCCACAGGTTTATGCTTCTCATTACAAATCTAGTGAGAAACAGTACACAAGAGTATTGGAAATTATGCAAATGTGAAAGCGTAACACATACTGTAACTGGCGCGTTACATTTCACAGCATTTGCAGTGGAAACACCGGATCATGAGCTGTTAGCGTGTAAATAAACAGAGTGCCACACTTCACACTGAAACATGCAGTGCAATACACTATATTTCACTTTCTGTGTATAGAAAACTCAATAATTTTGACAAAACTAGTGCTACCGCAGCATCTTTTCCTGAACTCGTATTTACCTCCAGCAGCATGTAATCATATTTGTTGCTAATTTTAGATGATAATCCTTGTAAATTAAAAAGGTTAATCATGTAAAGTGACGGTCCTCTTTTGTAACTGACCTCCTGCATCATAAACAGACAGAAAATAACCGCTTGAGTTACACAACCCGAGATTAGAGGATTTTGGCGTCACAGCAGCACCGTTTGTGTGTCAGAGAGAAAGCCTTTCACAATCGAATAGTGACCTGTGGCTGATGTGAAATGTGTGTTCATATCACAGATGTTAAACTACATTTTAATGGGATATTCCTACTTGCTATCTCTGAGTGCTGGTCATGATGTTCAGAACTGGAAAGTTCCAGCCTTGGCTTCTGATTGGTTGATATTGTAGCCATGGCAACAATTTGCAACATAGTAACACTGTTACTTTTCTTCTTTTTCTTTTTTTAAATCATCAGTACAGTGATCCCTCTTATATCGTCTTGCTTAAAAGTCAAGATCGTCATTTCTGCACCATCAGTCTGGTCTGACTGGACGTTGTAGAGTCCTGCAGGAATGACATACTTTTGTAGGCCAGCGCAGAAGCTCGCATCACCCTGGTTCCCTCGACAAAAACCAAAAGGGTTTTCAATTGCCATTTGGATGATTATAGAAAATAAGTATGTACATGTTTTGTTCATCATGATAATCTTTACAAATAAGCACAGGTTTTATGAATGCCAAAGCCTAAATATAATCACCTGAAATAAAAAGCTAAAGTTAGGCTATAAATGAGCTACAACACAGTTGCATGTCTGCAATGTTACTGCTGTTAAGCTTCCTACAAATATTTATTTTGTGTTCATTTAAAATGTACAAGTTGGAAAGTTTGAGTTGGAATAGTTTGCCAGAATGCAGTTTATACACTGTAAAAGTGCACTAGTGAACATTTTATAATTCATTATGCATTTTATGTCATAGAATAAAATGTGAAAGTATGATGAGCTTTTGTTAAACACAACAGGTATTTAACCAAAAACCCATTCAAAAAAACCCCACTCACTTCAGAACGACTGGAAGTGCTAAATTTCTCCTAAAATGTGTGTCTGGGTTTTAGTCATTGTTAAATCAGCTCAATGATTTTTGTTGTAAATTTGGTGGGAACTACCTGGTGTGAAGATCTTCCTGGGTATCACAACGTCCATGTGACTTCATAAAGACAATATCGGATTTGGGGATTTCCGTACGAGTCTCCAAGTTGATCTTCTGTCTGTTCTGCAGCACTTATCCAAGTAGAAAGCTGGAAATTCCAAGCGTAGTGTTATATATTGACCGCATTTTCAAAAGAACACATGAGTTGGGTGAAACCGGTCATGAGAACTAGGGTTTATTATCTGAGAACCACAAATTGAAACCACAAAAGTTGATGCACAACAATATACAACATGCATGTCTTGAAGAAGGAGCCACAGAGGCACACACGGATGCAATAATAACAAAGTGTGTAACTAAGATGTTTTGCCTGTATCGGCGAGCAGACAGAAATGTGCTCTTAACTGATATGATGAATTGCTGGGTTTGGCTGAATTATGAGCGGCTCCTGCTTTATTTGATCAGTGTAAGGGATTGTGGTGGAAATGTAATGCAGTAAATAAGGTCTCACTCCCTCACAGTCTTTGGGGATCAGCAGAAATACGCTGGGAAGGATCTCAGGTCAGCGGTTGTTTTCAGCAGGGAAGCATTTTGCTTTATCACGCTGCTTCTTCCAGATTTGAGCAAAGGGAATATGTGTGTGTGTGTGTGTGTGTGCGAGAGTGACATTTCAGAAGGTTTAATGGACCACATACCTTGAAGCTCAGGTATGCGAGATGTTTTCTTCTTTGGTGGCCAAGCATACCTGAGTTCGCAACCTTTCATTATGAATGAAACCTTGTTACTGCAACTGCAACTACTACTGCTCTCTCTCTCTCTACCCTCTTTTTTTTAATGTAGGGCCCTAGGATTTCCATAATGCAGAAAATGAGGACAGACTCGTTGAATTCAGCCATAAATCAAAAGTAGGGCTGTACAGTTAATCAAATTGTGAAATTGATTAGTGTCTGTGATTATTAAAATGTAAAAAGACAGCTATGAAGTTCGCATATTCTGCAAGTCATTTCAGTTGATAAACCCAACACCAGAAACTCAGAAAAGATCTTCGCTACAACCCGGCAAAATAAATGTTTGGTTTTACTTGAAGAAATTGTGACAGAAATACGCTACTATTGTATAGTAGAATGTTCTTCACAAACAAACAAATAAACAAATAAATAAATAAATAAATAAATAAATAAATAAATCAATCAAATGTTGTTGTTATTATTATTATTATTATTATTATTATTATTATTATTGTTATTATTATTAAGAAATATCACACAAGTTTTGTTTGTTCCATTAAAAATTATATAATGTTATAGTTTTAAATATATATATATATATATATATATATATATAAATTTTAAATATATATATATATAATAATATATATATAATATATATATATATATATATATATATATATATATATAATAGTAAATAACACATGCATAACAAGATCTGCAATAAAATTTTAACTCTTTTACATTATATTTCCTACAATAATTAGAAATAAATAATTTGAAAATTAATTAATATTAAAAAAAAAAATTATGTAAAATAAACACATTTATATATAGAACCTTCTTGACTCTGTAATATAAATGTATTATAGTATTTTTCACAAATAAAGTCATTTTTTTCCCCCCACTGCACTCAGCAGTCTGGTAAATTTGTCTGCATGACTATCGAAATAAAAGTCCTGCTTTTACATGATATTACACAATTTAAATATCATAAATAATACGTGCATAAAGTTCTGCAATAAAATTGTTTATTTTATTTTATTTTATTTTATTTTTAAAAATACATTTGAAAATGAATTAATATGAAAAAAAATGATTGAAGTTGGTGTAAAATAAACGGATTTATATATAAAAACTTTTTGATTCTGTAATATAAATGTATTATAGTGTTTTTCACAAATGAAGTTGTTTTGTTTTGTTTTTCCCACTGCACTCAGTAATCTGGTGAATTTGTCTGCATGACTATCAAATAAAGTTCTGCAGTAAAATTGTAATTATTTTATTTTTAGAAATATATTTGAAAATGAATTCGTATGAAAAAAATGATTGAAGTTGATGTAAAATAAACAGATTTATATATAGAAACTTTGATTCTGTAATATAAATGTATTATAGTATTTTTCACAGTTGTTTTTTGTTTTGTTTTATTGTTTAATATGAAAAAACAAATTGAAGTTGACATAAAATAAACAGATTTATATATAGACAAAATGTATTCTATAAAGAGAATAAAGTTTTTAACAAATAAATAAACTTGAAACACATAGAAAACTAGGCACTGCATTCTTAATCTAGTAAATTTGTCTGCAGGACTTTCTAAATAAAAATCCCATTTCTGATGCTAATTTAACTAAATAATAAAACTTGATGCCAATAATTTTAAAAAAAATGTTTAACATCGTCCGATATATATCGGTTTAGGCAAAAACATCGGGTGAGTGCTTGGCCCAGTGCCATACAGTTTACATTACTGCTTTGATCGGATCATTTTTTTATTTGTTTATTTATTTGCATTTATATACAATATTTAGAGTTTTTTTTTTTTTTTTTTTTAAATACAAATTTCAAAACCACTTTCATACATGATAAATATTTTACTCTGCTGCCACTTCAAATCTGCATCTTGAAGCAAAACAGGTTGAGAACCACCGGGATAGATGTCAAATATGTCAAACTGGGAAAGTGTCTTTTTTGTAGTTTCTCCTCTCAAAGGCTGAGCGAGCACACAAAAGGAGGTGAAACCATAGAGCCGGGCCAAAAGCGCTAATGGACAAGTGATGAAATCGTGTTTCCTGCGCTCTGAAAAGAGTGCTGAGAAGTTGCTCAGGCTTGATAAGTTTGATGGCTGCACATGCAAATAGTTTGTACGTTAAAATAGCTCGCAGGATCAAGTCAAACACGGTCGGAAAACATGATGAAGCTATCAGCCAAACCTGAGTTACTTCTCCTTTGACAGTTGCTGCCTTTTTCCAAAAAAGTTCAGATTTCAGAGGTCCAAAGGATGTTTTTTTTAAGGAAATAATCATAAAAAAAAAGCTCGGTAGCAACCAAGAATACTGTTTTACTGGCACGGCAGAGTAATTTACTGGAAATATGCGTCAGGGAAAAGTATATATTACTCCGTTTGTCTATGTACATGTGTGTTTCTGCAGTGATGAAGTGTGTCGTCAAAAGACACGGTGCTTACGTGACTTGGATCGATCGTTTCAGGTGAGAGAAGAGTCCAGAGGATTTGGCTCAGGACCATGCAGTAGTGACATTTATATTTATGATAGTTTCTCCATGACTACCAGGCAGTGTTTAGCAGTATGATCTTTCAGTAAATCCTATTATACTCTCTTTAATCTCAAATCTAAACCCGGGCAGGGCTCTTTCCAGCAGTTCGGTCTTAACATATTACTGCATCATCCCACTATCACTCCATACATCCATGACGGCTGACATAACCATTAAAGAGGTCGTTCACCTGAAGATTGATTTTCTGCCATTATTTTTCAAACCTTTGTTGTTCCAAACCTGTATGGCTGTTGAGCATAAAGGAAAATGATTAAGAATTGTGTAGCTGATGAGGCTTCAAAAGCATACAAAACCAAGTAGTGTTAAAACATTTTGTGCACCATTGTCAAATGCGCTCTTTACATCTGGATAGCATCTGGATATTTTGCGTTTTAAACCTTTATTCCAATGCATTGCAAATGTGGGCGCAAAATTAAATTTTTATTACATAGGAGGTTGTGCTGACTTTAAACATTTTCATCATTTACTGCATTTTAAAAACAATAGGTCTCATTAACTAATAATTGCGTGTCTAAATGGGGCAAAATGTATAAAATTAAGAATGCTATACAAAAACACTAGTTTTGCTGCTCATTTGAAACTGCTTCAGCAGTGGGAAAGATGAATGGGATGCATTACTTTGGGTTATTTTCGTGACCTAAATATGATTTTCTTTTACAATAATAAATCCTAAAATTCGGCATTAGTAACTTACTTTTCAACCAATTCGTGTTCGCACTCAAGCTCAGAAGATCTCCCATTTCTTGGCTCATTTTGAGTCAGACAGACTTGTGAGTTCATCGAATTGTTAACTGGAGACTCACTCTGAGTGACTTATTTGAATTAGTCAGTTGTTTACTGCAGACTCGCTCTGCCCAAATCATTTGAATCAATAAGTTGTTGACTGATGACTCGCTCTGACCGGATCATTTGAATCAGTGAGCTGTTTATTGGAGACTCGCTCTGGCCAAGTAATTTGAATCAGTGACTTGTTGAATCACTGAGTTGTTAATTGTAGACTCGCTCTGGCTGAATCATTTGAATCGGTGAGTTGTTGACTGGAGACTTGCTTTGGCCAAATCATTTGAATCAGTGAGGCCTTTACTGGAGACTCGCTCTGACCGAGTCATTTGAATCAGTGAGTTGTTTATTGGAGACTCGCTTTGGCCAAATTTATTTGAATCAGTGAGGTGTTTACTGGAGATATGCTCTGACCGAATCATTTGAATCAGTGAGTTGTTTATTGGAGACTCGCTTTGGCCAAATTTATTTGAATCAGTGAGGTGTTTACTGGAGACTCGCTTTGACTGGATTATTTGAATCGGTGAGTTGTTTATTGGAGACTCGCTCTGACCGAATCGTTTGAATCAGTGAGTTGTTTATTGGAGACTCGCTTTGGCCAAATTTATGTGAATCAGTGAGGTGTTTACTGGAGACTCGCTTTGACTGGATTATTTGAATCAGTGAGTTGTTTATTGGAGACTCGCTCTGACCGAATCGTTTGAATCAGTGAGTTGTTTATTGGAGACTCGCTTTGGCCAAATTTATTTGAGTCAGTGAGGTGTTTACTAGAGACTCGCTTTGACTGGATTATTTGAATCGGTGAGTTGTTTATTGGAGACTCGTTCTGGCCAAATCATTTGAATCAGTGAGTTGTTTACTGGAGACTCGCTTTGACTGGATCATTTAAATCAGTGAGGTGTTTATCGGAGACTTGCTCTGACTGGATCATTTGTATCAGTGAGGCGTTAACTGGAGACTCGTTCTGACCAAATCATTTGAATCAGTGAGCTGTTTATTGGAGACTCGCTCTGGCCAAGTAATTTGAATCAGTGACTTGTTGAATCACTGAGTTGTTAATTGTAGACTCGCTCTGGCTGAGTCATTTGAATTGGTGAGTTGTTGACTGGAGACTTGCTTTGGCCAAATCATTTGAATCAGTGAGGCATTTACTGGTGATTTGCTCTGACCGAATCATTTGAATCAGTGAGTTGTTTATTGGAGACTCGCTTTGGCCAAATTTATTTGAATCAGTGAGGTGTTTACTGGAGACTCGCTTTGACTGGATTATTTGAATCGGTGAGTTGTTTATTGGAGACTCGCTCTGACCGAATCGTTTGAATCAGTGAGTTGTTTATTGGAGACTCGCTTTGGCCAAATTTATTTGAATCAGTGAGGTGTTTACTGGAGACTCGTTCTGGCCAAATCATATGAATCAGTGAGTTGTTTACTGGAGACTCGCTTTGACTGGATTATTTGAATCGGTGAGTTGTTTATTGGAGACTCGCTTTGGCCAAATCATATGAATCAGTGAGTTGTTTACTGGAGACTCGCTTTGACTGGATTATTTGAATCGGTGAGTTGTTTATTGGAGACTCGCTTTGGCCAAATTTATTTGAATCAGTGAGGTGTTTACTGGAGACTCGCTTTGACTGGATTATTTGAATCAGTGAGTTGTTTATTGGAGACTCGTTCTGGCCAAATCATATGAATCAGTGAGTTGTTTACTGGAGACTCGCTTTGACTGGATCATGTAAATCAGTGAGGTGTTTATCGGAGACTTGCTCTGACTGGATTCTTTGTATCAGTGAGGCGTTAACTGGAGACTCGTTCTGACCAAATCATTTGAATCAGTGAGCTGTTTATTGGAGACTCGCTCTGGCCAAGTAATTTGAATCAGTGACTTGTTGAATCACTGAGTTGTTAATTGTAGACTCGCTCTGGCTGAGTCATTTGAATTGGTGAGTTGTTGACTGGAGACTTGCTTTGGCCAAATCATTTGAATCAGTGAGGCATTTACTGGTGATTTGCTCTGACCGAATCATTTGAATCAGTGAGTTGTTTATTGGAGACTCGCTTTGGCCAAATTTATTTGAATCAGTGAGTTGTTTATTGGAGACTCGCTCTGACCGAATCGTTTGAATCAGTGAGTTGTTTATTGGAGACTCGCTTTGGCCAAATTTATTTGAATCAGTGAGGTGTTTACTGGAGACTCGCTTTGACTGGATTATTTGAATCAGTGAGTTGTTTATTGGAGACTCGTTCTGGCCAAATCATATGAATCAGTGAGTTGTTTACTGGAGACTCGCTTTGACTGGATTATTTGAATCGGTGAGTTGTTTATTGGAGACTCGCTTTGGCCAAATTTATTTGAATCAGTGAGGTGTTTACTGGAGACTCGCTTTGACTGGATTATTTGAATCGGTGAGGTGTTTATCGGAGACTTGCTCTGACTGTACATTTACTGGTGATTTGCTCTGACCGAATCATTTGAATCAGTGAGTTGTTTATTGGAGACTCGCTTTGGCCAAATTTATTTGAATCAGTGAGGTGTTTACTGGAGACTCGCTTTGACTGGATTATTTGAATCGGTGAGTTGTTTATTGGAGACTCGCTCTGACCGAATCGTTTGAATCAGTGAGTTGTTTATTGGAGACTCGCTTTGGCCAAATTTATTTGAATCAGTGAGGTGTTTACTGGAGACTCGCTTTGACTGGATTATTTGAATCAGTGAGTTGTTTATTGGAGACTCGTTCTGGCCAAATCATATGAATCAGTGAGTTGTTTACTGGAGACTCGCTTTGACTGGATTATTTGAATCGGTGAGTTGTTTATTGGAGACTCGCTTTGGCCAAATTTATTTGAATCAGTGAGGTGTTTACTGGAGACTCGCTTTGACTGGATTATTTGAATCGGTGAGTTGTTTATTGGAGACTCGCTCTGACCGAATCGTTTGAATCAGTGAGTTGTTTATTGGAGACTTGCTTTGGCCAAATTTATTTGAATCAGTGAGGTGTTTACTGGAGACTCGCTTTGACTGGATTATTTGAATCAGTGAGTTGTTTATTGGAGACTCGTTCTGGCCAAATCATATGAATCAGTGAGTTGTTTATTGGAGACTCGCTCTGACCGAATCGTTTGAATCAGTGAGTTGTTTATTGGAGACTCGCTTTGGCCAAATTTATTTGAATCAGTGAGGTGTTTACTGGAGACTCGCTTTGACTGGATTATTTGAATCGGTGAGTTGTTTATTGGAGACTCGCTCTGACCGAATCGTTTGAATCAGTGAGTTGTTTATTGGAGACTCGCTTTGGCCAAATTTATGTGAATCAGTGAGGTGTTTACTGGAGACTCGCTTTGACTGGATTATTTGAATCAGTGAGTTGTTTATTGGAGACTCGCTCTGACCGAATCGTTTGAATCAGTGAGTTGTTTATTGGAGACTCGCTTTGGCCAAATTTATGTGAATCAGTGAGGTGTTTACTGGAGACTCGCTTTGACTGGATTATTTGAATCAGTGAGTTGTTTATTGGAGACTCGCTCTGACCGAATCATTTGAATCAGTGAGTTGTTTATTGGAGACTCGTTCTGGCCAAATCATTTGAATCAGTGAGTTGTTTACTGGAGACTCGCTTTGACTGGATCATTTAAATCAGTGAGGTGTTTATCGGAGACTTGCTCTGACTGGATCATTTGTATCAGTGAGGCGTTAACTGGAGACTCGTTCTGACCAAATCATTTGAATCAGTGAGCTGTTTATTGGAGACTCGCTCTGGCCAAGTAATTTGAATCAGTGACTTGTTGAATCACTGAGTTGTTAATTGTAGACTCGCTCTGGCTGAATCATTTGAATCGGTGAGTTGTTGACTGGAGACTTGCTTTGGCCAAATCATTTGAATCAGTGAGGCCTTTACTGGAGACTCGCTCTGACCGAGTCATTTGAATCAGTGAGTTGTTTATTGGAGACTCGCTTTGGCCAAATTTATTTGAATCAGTGAGGTGTTTACTGGAGATATGCTCTGACCGAATCATTTGAATCAGTGAGTTGTTTATTGGAGACTCGCTTTGGCCAAATTTATTTGAATCAGTGAGGTGTTTACTGGAGACTCGCTTTGACTGGATTATTTGAATCGGTGAGTTGTTTATTGGAGACTCGCTCTGACCGAATCGTTTGAATCAGTGAGTTGTTTATTGGAGACTCGCTTTGGCCAAATTTATGTGAATCAGTGAGGTGTTTACTGGAGACTCGCTTTGACTGGATTATTTGAATCAGTGAGTTGTTTATTGGAGACTCGCTCTGACCGAATCGTTTGAATCAGTGAGTTGTTTATTGGAGACTCGCTTTGGCCAAATTTATTTGAGTCAGTGAGGTGTTTACTAGAGACTCGCTTTGACTGGATTATTTGAATCGGTGAGTTGTTTATTGGAGACTCGTTCTGGCCAAATCATTTGAATCAGTGAGTTGTTTACTGGAGACTCGCTTTGACTGGATCATTTAAATCAGTGAGGTGTTTATCGGAGACTTGCTCTGACTGGATCATTTGTATCAGTGAGGCGTTAACTGGAGACTCGTTCTGACCAAATCATTTGAATCAGTGAGCTGTTTATTGGAGACTCGCTCTGGCCAAGTAATTTGAATCAGTGACTTGTTGAATCACTGAGTTGTTAATTGTAGACTCGCTCTGGCTGAGTCATTTGAATTGGTGAGTTGTTGACTGGAGACTTGCTTTGGCCAAATCATTTGAATCAGTGAGGCATTTACTGGTGATTTGCTCTGACCGAATCATTTGAATCAGTGAGTTGTTTATTGGAGACTCGCTTTGGCCAAATTTATTTGAATCAGTGAGGTGTTTACTGGAGACTCGCTTTGACTGGATTATTTGAATCGGTGAGTTGTTTATTGGAGACTCGCTCTGACCGAATCGTTTGAATCAGTGAGTTGTTTATTGGAGACTCGCTTTGGCCAAATTTATTTGAATCAGTGAGGTGTTTACTGGAGACTCGTTCTGGCCAAATCATATGAATCAGTGAGTTGTTTACTGGAGACTCGCTTTGACTGGATTATTTGAATCGGTGAGTTGTTTATTGGAGACTCGCTTTGGCCAAATCATATGAATCAGTGAGTTGTTTACTGGAGACTCGCTTTGACTGGATTATTTGAATCGGTGAGTTGTTTATTGGAGACTCGCTTTGGCCAAATTTATTTGAATCAGTGAGGTGTTTACTGGAGACTCGCTTTGACTGGATTATTTGAATCAGTGAGTTGTTTATTGGAGACTCGTTCTGGCCAAATCATATGAATCAGTGAGTTGTTTACTGGAGACTCGCTTTGACTGGATCATGTAAATCAGTGAGGTGTTTATCGGAGACTTGCTCTGACTGGATTCTTTGTATCAGTGAGGCGTTAACTGGAGACTCGTTCTGACCAAATCATTTGAATCAGTGAGCTGTTTATTGGAGACTCGCTCTGGCCAAGTAATTTGAATCAGTGACTTGTTGAATCACTGAGTTGTTAATTGTAGACTCGCTCTGGCTGAGTCATTTGAATTGGTGAGTTGTTGACTGGAGACTTGCTTTGGCCAAATCATTTGAATCAGTGAGGCATTTACTGGTGATTTGCTCTGACCGAATCATTTGAATCAGTGAGTTGTTTATTGGAGACTCGCTTTGGCCAAATTTATTTGAATCAGTGAGTTGTTTATTGGAGACTCGCTCTGACCGAATCGTTTGAATCAGTGAGTTGTTTATTGGAGACTCGCTTTGGCCAAATTTATTTGAATCAGTGAGGTGTTTACTGGAGACTCGCTTTGACTGGATTATTTGAATCAGTGAGTTGTTTATTGGAGACTCGTTCTGGCCAAATCATATGAATCAGTGAGTTGTTTACTGGAGACTCGCTTTGACTGGATTATTTGAATCGGTGAGTTGTTTATTGGAGACTCGCTTTGGCCAAATTTATTTGAATCAGTGAGGTGTTTACTGGAGACTCGCTTTGACTGGATTATTTGAATCGGTGAGGTGTTTATCGGAGACTTGCTCTGACTGTACATTTACTGGTGATTTGCTCTGACCGAATCATTTGAATCAGTGAGTTGTTTATTGGAGACTCGCTTTGGCCAAATTTATTTGAATCAGTGAGGTGTTTACTGGAGACTCGCTTTGACTGGATTATTTGAATCGGTGAGTTGTTTATTGGAGACTCGCTCTGACCGAATCGTTTGAATCAGTGAGTTGTTTATTGGAGACTCGCTTTGGCCAAATTTATTTGAATCAGTGAGGTGTTTACTGGAGACTCGCTTTGACTGGATTATTTGAATCAGTGAGTTGTTTATTGGAGACTCGTTCTGGCCAAATCATATGAATCAGTGAGTTGTTTACTGGAGACTCGCTTTGACTGGATTATTTGAATCGGTGAGTTGTTTATTGGAGACTCGCTTTGGCCAAATTTATTTGAATCAGTGAGGTGTTTACTGGAGACTCGCTTTGACTGGATTATTTGAATCGGTGAGTTGTTTATTGGAGACTCGCTCTGACCGAATCGTTTGAATCAGTGAGTTGTTTATTGGAGACTTGCTTTGGCCAAATTTATTTGAATCAGTGAGGTGTTTACTGGAGACTCGCTTTGACTGGATTATTTGAATCAGTGAGTTGTTTATTGGAGACTCGTTCTGGCCAAATCATATGAATCAGTGAGTTGTTTATTGGAGACTCGCTCTGACCGAATCGTTTGAATCAGTGAGTTGTTTATTGGAGACTCGCTTTGGCCAAATTTATTTGAATCAGTGAGGTGTTTACTGGAGACTCGCTTTGACTGGATTATTTGAATCGGTGAGTTGTTTATTGGAGACTCGCTCTGACCGAATCGTTTGAATCAGTGAGTTGTTTATTGGAGACTCGCTTTGGCCAAATTTATGTGAATCAGTGAGGTGTTTACTGGAGACTCGCTTTGACTGGATTATTTGAATCAGTGAGTTGTTTATTGGAGACTCGCTCTGACCGAATCGTTTGAATCAGTGAGTTGTTTATTGGAGACTCGCTTTGGCCAAATTTATGTGAATCAGTGAGGTGTTTACTGGAGACTCGCTTTGACTGGATTATTTGAATCAGTGAGTTGTTTATTGGAGACTCGCTCTGACCGAATCATTTGAATCAGTGAGTTGTTTATTGGAGACTCGTTCTGGCCAAATCATTTGAATCAGTGAGTTGTTTACTGGAGACTCGCTTTGACTGGATCATTTAAATCAGTGAGGTGTTTATCGGAGACTTGCTCTGACTGGATCATTTGTATCAGTGAGGCGTTAACTGGAGACTCGTTCTGACCAAATCATTTGAATCAGTGAGCTGTTTATTGGAGACTCGCTCTGGCCAAGTAATTTGAATCAGTGACTTGTTGAATCACTGAGTTGTTAATTGTAGACTCGCTCTGGCTGAATCATTTGAATCGGTGAGTTGTTGACTGGAGACTTGCTTTGGCCAAATCATTTGAATCAGTGAGGCCTTTACTGGAGACTCGCTCTGACCGAGTCATTTGAATCAGTGAGTTGTTTATTGGAGACTCGCTTTGGCCAAATTTATGTGAATCAGTGAGGTGTTTACTGGAGACTCGCTTTGACTGGATTATTTGAATCAGTGAGTTGTTTATTGGAGACTCGCTCTGACCGAATCATTTGAATCAGTGAGTTGTTTATTGGAGACTCGTTCTGGCCAAATCATTTGAATCAGTGAGTTGTTTACTGGAGACTCGCTTTGACTGGATCATTTAAATCAGTGAGGTGTTTATCGGAGACTTGCTCTGACTGGATCATTTGTATCAGTGAGGCGTTAACTGGAGACTCGTTCTGACCAAATCATTTGAATCAGTGAGCTGTTTATTGGAGACTCGCTCTGGCCAAGTAATTTGAATCAGTGACTTGTTGAATCACTGAGTTGTTAATTGTAGACTCGCTCTGGCTGAATCATTTGAATCGGTGAGTTGTTGACTGGAGACTTGCTTTGGCCAAATCATTTGAATCAGTGAGGCCTTTACTGGAGACTCGCTCTGACCGAGTCATTTGAATCAGTGAGTTGTTTATTGGAGACTCGCTTTGGCCAAATTTATTTGAATCAGTGAGGTGTTTACTGGAGATATGCTCTGACCGAATCATTTGAATCAGTGAGTTGTTTATTGGAGACTCGCTTTGGCCAAATTTATTTGAATCAGTGAGGTGTTTACTGGAGACTCGCTTTGACTGGATTATTTGAATCGGTGAGTTGTTTATTGGAGACTCGCTCTGACCGAATCGTTTGAATCAGTGAGTTGTTTATTGGAGACTCGCTTTGGCCAAATTTATTTGAATCAGTGAGGTGTTTACTGGAGACTCGCTTTGACTGGATTATTTGAATCAGTGAGTTGTTTATTGGAGACTCGCTCTGACCGAATCATTTGAATCAGTGAGTTGTTTACTGGAGACTCGCTTTGACTGGATCATTTAAATCAGTGAGGTGTTTATCGGAGACTTGCTCTGACTGGATCATTTGTATCAGTGAGGCGTTAACTGGAGACTCGTTCTGACCAAATCATTTGAATCAGTGAGCTGTTTATTGGAGACTCGCTCTGGCCAAGTAATTTGAATCAGTGACTTGTTGAATCACTGAGTTGTTAATTGTAGACTCGCTCTGGCTGAGTCATTTGAATTGGTGAGTTGTTGACTGGAGACTTGCTTTGGCCAAATCATTTGAATCAGTGAGGCATTTACTGGTGATTTGCTCTGACCGAATCATTTGAATCAGTGAGTTGTTTATTGGAGACTCGCTTTGGCCAAATTTATTTGAATCAGTGAGGTGTTTACTGGAGACTCGCTTTGACTGGATTATTTGAATCAGTGAGTTGTTTATTGGAGACTCGTTCTGGCCAAATCATATGAATCAGTGAGTTGTTTATTGGAGACTCGCTTTGACTGGATCATTTGAATCAGTGAGTTGTTTATCGGAGACTCGCTTCTGGCCAATTTATTTGAATCAGTGAGGTGTTAACTGGAGACTCGTTCTGACCGAATTATTTGAATCGGTGAGTTGTTTATTGGAGACTCGCTCTGACCGAGAATCGTGATTGTGAATCAGTGAGTTGTTTATTGGAGACTCGCTCTGGCCAGATTCATTTGAATCAGTGAGGTGTTTACTGGAGACTCGCTTTGGCAGGATTATTTGAATCAGTGAGTTGTTTACTGGTGACTCGCTCTGACCGAATCGTTTGAATCAGTGAGTTGTTTATTGGAGACTCGCTTTGGCCAAATTTATTTGAATCAGTGAGGTGTTTACTGGAGACTCGCTTTGACTGGATTATTTGAATCAGTGAGTTGTTTATTGGAGACTCGCTCTGACCGAATCATTTGAATCAGTGAGTTGTTTATTGGAGACTCGCTTTGGCCAAATTTATTTGAATCAGTGAGGTGTTTACTGGAGACTCGCTTTGACTGGATCATTTAAATCAGTGAGGTGTTTATCGGAGACTTGCTCTGACTGGAATCATTTGTATCAGTGAGGCGTTAACTGGAGACTCGTTCTGACCAAATCATTTGAATCAGTGAGCTGTTTATTGGAGACTCGCTCTGGCCAAGTAATTTGAATCAGTGACTTGTTGAATCACTGAGTTGTTAATTGTAGACTCGCTCTGGCTGAATCATTTGAATCGGTGAGTTGTTGACTGGAGACTTGCTTTGGCCAAATCATTTGAATCAGTGAGGCCTTTACTGGAGACTCGCTCTGACCGAATCATTTGAATCAGTGAGTTGTTTATTGGAGACTCGCTTTGGCCAAATTTATGTGAATCAGTGAGGTGTTTACTGGAGACTCGCTTTGACTGGATTATTTGAATCAGTGAGTTGTTTATTGGAGACTCGCTCTGACCGAATCATTTGAATCAGTGAGTTGTTTATTGGAGACTCGTTCTGGCCAAATCATTTGAATCAGTGAGTTGTTTACTGGAGACTCGCTTTGACTGGATCATTTAAATCAGTGAGGTGTTTATCGGAGACTTGCTCTGACTGGATCATTTGTATCAGTGAGGCGTTAACTGGAGACTCGTTCTGACCAAATCATTTGAATCAGTGAGCTGTTTATTGGAGACTCGCTCTGGCCAAGTAATTTGAATCAGTGACTTGTTGAATCACTGAGTTGTTAATTGTAGACTCGCTCTGGCTGAATCATTTGAATCGGTGAGTTGTTGACTGGAGACTTGCTTTGGCCAAATCATTTGAATCAGTGAGGCCTTTACTGGAGACTCGCTCTGACCGAGTCATTTGAATCAGTGAGTTGTTTATTGGAGACTCGCTTTGGCCAAATTTATTTGAATCAGTGAGGTGTTTACTGGAGATATGCTCTGACCGAATCATTTGAATCAGTGAGTTGTTTATTGGAGACTCGCTTTGGCCAAATTTATTTGAATCAGTGAGGTGTTTACTGGAGACTCGCTTTGACTGGATTATTTGAATCGGTGAGTTGTTTATTGGAGACTCGCTCTGACCGAATCGTTTGAATCAGTGAGTTGTTTATTGGAGACTCGCTTTGGCCAAATTTATTTGAATCAGTGAGGTGTTTACTGGAGACTCGCTTTGACTGGATTATTTGAATCAGTGAGTTGTTTATTGGAGACTCGCTCTGACCGAATCATTTGAATCAGTGAGTTGTTTACTGGAGACTCGCTTTGACTGGATCATTTAAATCAGTGAGGTGTTTATCGGAGACTTGCTCTGACTGGATCATTTGTATCAGTGAGGCGTTAACTGGAGACTCGTTCTGACCAAATCATTTGAATCAGTGAGCTGTTTATTGGAGACTCGCTCTGGCCAAGTAATTTGAATCAGTGACTTGTTGAATCACTGAGTTGTTAATTGTAGACTCGCTCTGGCTGAGTCATTTGAATTGGTGAGTTGTTGACTGGAGACTTGCTTTGGCCAAATCATTTGAATCAGTGAGGCATTTACTGGTGATTTGCTCTGACCGAATCATTTGAATCAGTGAGTTGTTTATTGGAGACTCGCTTTGGCCAAATTTATTTGAATCAGTGAGGTGTTTACTGGAGACTCGCTTTGACTGGATTATTTGAATCGGTGAGTTGTTTATTGGAGACTCGCTCTGACCGAATCGTTTGAATCAGTGAGTTGTTTACTGGAGACTCGCTTTGACTGGATCATTTGAATCAGTGAGGTGTTTATCGGAGACTTGCTCTGACTGGATCATTTGTATCAGTGAGGCGTTAACTGGAGACTCGTTCTGACCAAATCATTTGAATCAGTGAGGCGTTTACTGGAGACTCGCTTTGACTGGATCATTTGAATCAGTGAGGCGTTAACTGGAGACTCGTTCTGACCAAATCATTTGAATCAGTGAGGCGTTAACTGGAGACTCGTTCTGGCCAAATCATTTGAATCAGTGAGTTATTTACTGGAGACTCGCTCTAACCAAATCATTTGAATCTTTGACAGTTGGGACTAAAAAGAATGCAACTGCGGCCGAAAGCAATGCAAGTCTTGCAAAATCTAGTTCACTAATTGTCTTTCTGTCCATTTCATTTCTTCCTGTCCATCTGGCAGATGAAGATTTTGCATCATTTCCGGCCGTAGCTGTATTCCTTCTAGCCACAACCGTTGTTGACTGGAGACTTGCTCTGACTGGCCAGTTGTAGGCGCTCTCACACTACATGCATATGCACATTCCTATAGTCATGTCACCATTATTTATATAATGCTTTTTACAGTGCAGATCGTGTATGTATAGACTAAACATGTAATACGTACATATACGCTAATATATACTGAACACGTAATATGCATGCGCATGATGTCACTGTTTTACAAATTCATGTTTTCATAGTTTTGGTGGGGATATTTATGCTTATGAAAACTGCTTTTTGGCCATTTATTAACATTACAACAGCGTTTTGGGGGCCTTGGGGTTTTAAAAATTTTGCTGTTGTCGTCTTTGTGTGAACTACAAAAAGCACTATTTGTGAAAACAGTGTCATGCACGTGTGTATGTGTTATGTATTTAATTTCTTTACAAAATGACTTTGCCAACTACTGGCCATAATACAGCATTTTAAGTCATTTTCACAGATTTGTGTGAATGGGGATCATTTTGACGATGTTGTCGTCCATAAGCGGAAAAACGTTTCAGTATTTATGTGTAATGTACCCATGAAGACTGTATTGTTTTCAAAAATTTTCAAGCTCCCAAAATGCTATTGTCATGTAAATGAAAGGCCAAAACACATTTAGTTCAAAAAATTTTGTGTAAACGCCCCCTAAATCCTCCCAGATGAGTAGAGTTTAATTTGAGTTGGTGTGTTTTCTCCTATTCTCCTGAAGCGTTACGGACAGTAGGGAGCTCCTCACCTCCATAGGAATTAATCTGGAGAGATATCTGAAAGACTTTCCACTTTCCCCCCTAAGACTCTCCTTACACAACTGTTTGTTGATCCTCCTTTGATCTCGGTGAGAGTCCACAAAGCCTATGCTTTCAGTCGAAGAGGCTTTTGGAACTTCCTGTAAATACAGTACATAATGAGACCCCAGATTAGATACTGTGTTTTCATTTATCCCAATGCAAACATTTCATGTCACTGCAATTAATTAAGATCAAGATCTGTTATTCTTACCCAAAATGTCTCTTTCCCATCCTTGGCGCTCCATGTTTTAAGTTTCCATGGTGCCATCCCAGTCAACTGTGGAGGCACGACTGGCCAAAACTGGTTTGACAGCATGCGCACCGCTGCTCGATCGAGTGGGAATGAGTAGTAACAAATGCATGAGCTGAAAAAACAGAGGAAGGAGAGGTATTCCCACTGGGTTGTTTATCCAGGCTTAAAGCTCTGCTAGACCTTTGCCGCGCTGCCACGGCTATGAAGTCATGCTTTCTGACAAAACCGGCCCCAAAGTCCAGTGTGTGAATGAGCAGGCAGAAGTGGTCAGCGGGGAGCGCAGATCTTTGACCATTCTTTGACATCATGGGAAAAGTTCTCTCGAATTCGCTCTATAAATGTGCAGACAGACCCCATTATCTTCAAGCTAAAGCACTCTATCCTGGCCTGGAATTTCTCAGAGATATGCTCTTCAATCCTGGGATGTTATTTTAAGTGAGTTTGATTGGTCTGGTTTGATTGAAATCATGATGTCTGTTTAAGTGGGTGGTGTTCCTTTGGTTTTGGTGCATTAACTTAATATAGAAAACTGCATGATCAAATGCAAGGAGAATTGTGGACAGCAGATATTTGTACAAGAGGACTGTTTTGATGCCAAGCACCCTCATAAATTATTAACAAGTCTTTCCCCGCCATTGGTGGAATTGTCCAGTTTTCAGTGTTGGGAGGTGCTATTATGCATCTTCAGAACCAGTATTGAACATCTGTATCAAAATACGGAGAAGGCAGAAGCGATTGACTACATCTACGTTTTGTTCATAGTTCTGAATCTGATACAGGTGTAGTTTTTGACTTTTTTTTTTTTTCTTTTTTTCTTGGTTTTGATTTGAATTATTTCTTTATTTTTATTTTTATTTCTTTATTTTTATTTTTATTGTTTTGGTTTGTTTGAAAAGTTGCTCTTTTTATGAGCTTACAAATATTCAAGTGTGGATGAAAAGACTGCATATTGCATATTCAGGTATTCATGCAACAAAATATTCTAGGGGCCATGAAAATTTTGTAAAAATGATCAAATTTTTATTTATTTATTTTTTTTTTAAATGCTGGTGGGGAAAGAGTTAATGAAAGCAGCTAAATATTTTCATGTATACAGACCCATTTATACTGTGTGAGGGGAAAAATATAATATTATAAGGACAAATTAAATTCATATTATGAATTTATTATAATCATAAAAAAAATCATATTATATCATAAATCATATTAATTATTAATTAATATGTGGGTAGTTGACAAATAGGCAGTAAAAATGCTTTTATTTTTATTTATTTTTTTAATTTTTTAAGAGAAATGCATTTGTGTAGTGTGAAAATATAAAGGGTCACTAACTTCGTCAATGTTGTTTGTTAGTTTGTTTATTTATTTATTTATTCTACTGAACTGTACCATAAATTTGACATGGCAAAAATTAAGAAAAACAAAACAAAACAAAACAAACAAACAAAAAAACTCTTAATAATATACAAATGGCATGAGAGAGATTTATCTTTATTGTTAGACACTTATTTTCATATAGGGTTATTTATTTAATATGAAATTAAAATTGACTTCATTTTTTCCCCATGACTTGTTAGACAATTTCAAGACAAATTTTGACAACAAGACAAACTTTGCTGTCATCTGTCATCAAAACTGCTGAAAATTAATACATTCATTTATATGTAATAATTTTATAATTTTGTTATAATAAATGTTATAATTTTATAATTATAACATTTAAAGATGAGTGATATTTATATCTCCCCTTATTGCAATACTTAACCGTTTTTTTATTTTTTTGTATTATTTTTTTTTTAAAGATATTTTGAGATTAAAAACAAATCTGTGGTGCTTTTATGTGTGTCGCACCATAGGACATTATGCCACACTAAAGGACAGAAATGGTAGTTATTAAAGTATTTCTGTTTAATTTGAATAAGTTTAATTTTGATACAAACAATATCAACGTTTTTTTTTTAAACAAAACAATATAATTTTCATCAACAAAATTCAGTCTATTAGTCAATCGGTGTGTTACTGAAACTCTTCTAGCCCCCCTGCTGCATGTGCTAAATATGATTGATATTTAAACTACATTCATTAAGATGTGAATGGTTTCTTTAAACTATATGGCTACTCTTTTTAAGGCATCATTTTGATTCTATTTACTTTCTGCGTTGTTCTCTTGAAATCTCCTCCCTTCTGGTTAAGTTAAACCAATCTCATTTAATTAAAATTCTCATTAAAATGCTTTTTAAGGAAACCTTGTCATCTGGTGTAACATCTTTTCCTATGGTGTGGAGGTACAAGCGTCACACCGGTGGACGTTATCTGTCACACCATAGGATGTTTCAGCCTTTTGTGTCAATTAATGACCTTGCAATTCTGAGCTAACCTGTCATTAGCGGTTAGAAAGACATTTTCTAACCGATTTTCCTTGATTATGTAGTTTAATATACAGTTTTTAATTAAAAAATATAATTTAGGGGTGTCGCACCAAAGGACAACAAAACGTAACACTTTTGTAGTGGTTCCAAAATTTAAATATTTGAACAATTCTGAGAGAAAAATGTGCCATGTGCACGTCATGGGCTTGAAAGGGTGTTTCAGTAACATGATTATATTTTCTAGAATTGGCCGAAAATCAGGATACGGTGTCGCACCAGAGGACATGATTTTCAGACACAAAATGTATCAAGTTCCTACACTTTCAGAAATATATAGATGGAAAAAATGATTAATTTTTTAATTCATTTACTAAAATAGACACTTGTACAATTATGCTGGAGGTGTTTATTAACATTTTTATGCTTTTCTTTTTAATTTATAAAAGTTGTAATTTACTGAACCAAGCATGAGACAGTCACACCATAGGGCAATTTTAAGATTTGGCTAAAAATAAAAACAAATATTTTTTCATTCATTTACTAAAATAGACACTGGTTCAATTATGCCGGAGGTATTAACATTTTTAGGCTTTTCTTTTTAATTCATAAGTTGTAATTTATTGAACCATGCTCGAGACAGTCACACCATAGGACAACTTCCTAAGATCTATCTTGGATAGGTTGTTAGGTTGAATATTTCATACTAACATTTATTTATTTATTTATTTATTTGTTTATTTATTTAAATTTCTATCTATCTATCTATTTATCTATCTATCTATCTATCTATCTATCTATCTATCTATCTATCTGTCTGTCTGGTTATCTAGCTGGGAGGTGCTAGGGTTCATACGGGCCACCCGTAGACTAGCACAGTCTGGCTCAGCTAGATTATTTACGTCTCTGGGTTTGTCGAGGCGCACATGACCTGGTAAATCAAATATGTAAAGATTATCCCGAGCAGCAGGACTTGCTCTGAACGCTCGCCAGTACCTCCTACGGTTTGTCTTACCTTTAATAGATTGTCTAACCATGACAATTCAGTGTGTTTTCCACCGCCTTTCCTCCCTGTGGGTTCTAATGCAGATGTATGTTTGGAGTAGTCTGGAGTTTATTTCTCCGTTCCTAAATCGACCTCACCATTATTATGGCTCTCTTGCCTTTGTGGCACAAAACCGCAGTGGTTTCTATAAAAATATTCTCCGTGCACAGAAACAAAAGCCTGACGTGTTTAACTCTGATATTTATATTATATCAAGCTCTTATTATCGAGGAAATTTGTAAGCACTTCTCGTCGAGCTCGCTCATCAAAACACTGGTTAGGGTGTCATGTGGTGCGGTCCAGGCCATCGACCCTGATTTAGTATGAATGATATGCTGCAGCGTATTTATTTGAGCTCGGACTGCATTCTTGGAACGAGGACTTGGCTCGCGTTTCTGACCAAAGTGGCCATGCTAATAGCGATAGCACGTCGACCCAGCAGAACTCAGCACCTCTGGAGTCTGGAACGGCAACGTGCAATTACGCAGCCGTTTACTGCGAACCCGACATGAATCATAGCAGCTTAAGCAAGAAAGAGAATTAGGAATATTATCGTCGCTTAGCAACAAGTAAACTTGAGGCTCTGGGTGCATAGTGTGGTCGTGTGGGAGATAGAAGAGCAGAGGATCCCACGGCCTTCACGCAGCTCCACGCCACACTCCCGTACAGATAACGGCACCGCGTTCCCACAAATCCCTCCGCTCAGGGCTTTTATGTTGTCATGGCAGCGGTGTGTAGCCAAAAAGAGCAAAAGGAAAGATATAAAATGGATTCATTAAATCAAATTGCAGTGATTTAATGTGGTCGAATTAGAGTTCAAAGACAGCAAAAAGGAGAGGAAACAGGTCGTGAACCTGAATTTGGCCCACTTGGTGAATCAAATCCACCTAGGATGCCAGAGGGGTTAACGTTCGTAATGCCTGATCAAACAAAAACACTTATGCATTAAAATGTATTTTATGTAATGTACTATATCTAATATTTTATATATATATATATATATAAATTATACAAAGATTTTTTTTTTGTGACTTTTTCTACATTTTTACTGCATTTCTCGTTGACAGTATCTGTATTTGTTTAAAAATGCTTAATAGTTGACATACTGTGTTTGTTTAAAGACTAATTCATGAATATGGTTAAAATATGAGGATTTATGCTTCAGTCGTTGCATCTATTGAAGTCGACATGAAAAAAAATCGAATAAAAAATTAGTTTTTTATAAATATTAGAAATGCACTGATACCACCTTTTCCAGAACAAGTCTGATACTGATACTTTTATTTTTGGTATTGCTGATAACGATACCTGTGTTTCATTGCATTTGTAATTTTTGTAAAAAATTGGGTACAGAAACCAGAAAAATATGAATAATGTGGCTTCATTCAGCAAATAGATATTTCTTTCAGTTATTTTCACACTTTATGTATATTGTACAAGCTTTTGTTACTTTCACTGTTAATTTTTTTTTTTATTTCTGTGGTATTTCATCTTTAATTTAATACCACATTAGTGCTGCTCCATGGTCATAATTGGTCAATTTTTTGAAATTGAGGTTCATCAAGCTGAATAAATAAGCTTTCCGTTGAAATATAGGACAATATTTGGCAGAGATACAACTATTTGAAAATCTGGAATCTGAGAGTGCAAAAAAATCTACATATTGAGAAAATCGCCTTTAAAGTTGTCCAAATGAAGTTCTTACACTGTAAAAAATAAAAAACACAATTTGCTGAGTCAGCTTAAAATAATTTGTTACCCTGCTGTCTTAAAATTAAGTTCAGTCAACTAAAATAAGTTTATTCAACTTGAATTGTTAAGTTGTACTAAGTAACAACTTAGATATTTGTGTTTGCTAAACTTAACAGATGGGTAAGTAACCCAGCTGCCTTAAAATTTTAAGTTGATTCAACTCAAATATCTAAGTTGTCACTTAGTATAATTTAACATTTCAAGTTGAATAAACATTTTTTGAGTTGACTGAACTTAAATTTTTAAAGCAGCCAGGTTACAAATTATTTTAAGTTGACTCAACAATTTGTTTTTTACAGTGTAGCAATGCATATCACTAATCAAAAATAAGTTTGGCTATAGCTACATATATACCCACGCTACTTAAGACTAGTTTTGTGGTCCAGGGTCACATTTTCTGAGTTGCATTTATCAACTGAAATGTGCTGCGACTTGTATTCCAAAGCCACTCATTTAATGTCAAGCAAGCAAAGTATGAGCAATGCGCATTCACATTTGTATTGGTGTGGAATGAGAGAGACGCGCATAGCCTATGAATGGGTCTGAATGGGTTAAACCTTTAAAGGTTACAGAGAGAGAGTTATTTAGCAAATTTAAGCACATATTAGAAGTTGTTTCAGCCGTCACTGGGAAAACTGCTGTATTTCTGCTGTTCCAAAAGCCCCACCTAGTGGCAGAGAATAAATTTCCATTTTCAATTAGCCTGTCTGCTGTTTATGATCAGATCAATGCGAATATCGACCTGTGTGTTTACGCAGCAAATGCACAGAGATGTCAGTGTGAAAGGAGGTAATGTGCCTTCTAAATATCTAAACAATTAAGACAAGTATGATATATATTGATACATTTTAAATTAACATAACATGTTTGACTCATCCATTTTCTTTGAAATGGTTTTAAGGTTTGACATTCATTTCGGGCTATCAAAATCTGAAGAGTGCCTTCCCGTAGGGCTACCAGGGATTTGAAATTTTGTGAGCCTTGTAGTGGTTGTAATTCCAGCAAGCATGAGTTTGATTCTTCAGTTTCAAACCTTGGTTTCATAACATTAAATGTCTGATGGTTTCCTGCTCAATGGAGTTGATCTGGTAAACCATGTGAACAGATATCTAACTGATAAAACATTTGCAACTGATTTGTAAAAGATGTCGTTATAAGTAAGTTTTCATTGCACTTGCACCATTTCGACCATTAGGTGCATTTTTCAGTGTTTCAAAACATTGAAAAGTTTTGCAAAGCAATTAGCTTTGCAAAGTAAGTAGCTAAAGCCTATTGCTTCAACTTCCTTTCACTGTAGCAAATGTATGAACACAGGAAAGAAAATTGCACTCGGCAAGACGTTTCATGGGGTCTTTAAGAAAGAGTGTTTCTGTAGCTCTTGGAAGCTCAGATGGAGCCGCTGGAGGCTGCTGAGTTGGGAAATGCTTGGAATTTGACTTCACACCTAATGAGAGCTCAAACACACTGACAAATTCATGTTTCCTTAAAAGCAACACAGTACAGGCAAAAACATTGTTTTTCATGTATTGGTCAATTTTGAGCTTTTGGGCTATTTGGCTTTTCATAATGTATTGTTTCAGGCCAGTGGAAAGAAAGCATCCAAAATGCATATATAAGTGTTTATTTTATCTATGTGTCTGAAGATTTCAATTGCAGTATGTATTTTTGAACAAAAATAAACAAGAGCTCTGAACCTGGCCTTCAATTTGATGTTTAGAAATGCATGCAAATCAGTGTTTTTTTGCATCATGAGATACTAGTATAGTTTTAATTGGTTTTTCTTTTCATATGTTCTGTATTATTATTATTATTATTATTATTATTATTTATTTTATTTATTTATTTATTTATATTTATTTCTTTATTTTTTTGCATTTTTTATTATAATTTTTTTGTTTTCCAGTTTTAGTTGTTTTAGTACAACTAAATGAAAATGAGAAATGTTTCCTTAATTTTTATGGTTTTAACTTTATTTATTTATTTAGTTTTATTTTTAATTGACTGTAATAGTGCAAATTAGTGCGAATTTAATGCAGTAATGCCTCACTTGCAAATATAAAAATAACATTTCATAAAACTTCTGAAAAAATGTTTGCAGTGTAATTTAATTAGATAAAGTATGATATCTATTAGTTACTTTTTTATTTTTTTATCCTTATTCACTCCGCCTGAGGATCAGCAACAGGGAAGATGCTCATGTTGAAGGAGCAAAACCATTTCTGATTCAGCGTTGCAAAATATTGTAATTTGTGCACATATTGTGAATGTTTGGCCACTTTGTGGACTAACCGAGCCACACACTAAGATACCAAAGCGTGTACTAAAGGACACTGGAAAAGCTGAGGTAACGCTGTTACACAATCTTCTTCTGAATGTTCAGCAACCACTAAGTAAACTCTTGATTGTTTCAGGTGGAACAGAGACATGAGAAGATCAAGAAAAGATAAACATAATCGAGCAGGAAAGCAGGCTTGATTTTGAGCAGCACCGGTCGTGAGCGTCGCTCATTCAGCACGGCTAAAAATGTATCTGGCAAGCGGACTGAAAAGGAAAAAGAGCAGGAGCAGATTTTGGCAGGAAGCTTGTGTCTAAACCACCACAAACAGGCCTGATGTTCACAAAGGTGGTCACGGTGGCCACAAAACAGCCTTCGGCAGCTCGCGGAGCCCACACAAACCCTAGCGACACACAGAAACACGGCTGCTTCGTTATTTCAGAGCGGGAGAAAATATACACATGCAGAGTTTGGCTTTAGCGAAGGAATCTGAACATGTTCTGCATTTCAATGTCAGTGAAAAATTACTGTAGGGAGTTTCGGACTGATACTGAAGACTGTTCAAGTCATGCTGATCTATTCAAGGGCTCAAATGAACTTTATTTTGATAACGTCTATTATATCTGTCAGTCCCAGGGTTTCATACAGGTCAATGGATAAATGCATGAGTTGGTAACTAAATATCAAGATGATTTATGGGAAGTGGTAGTGTTTTTGGAGTTCCAGGTTTAGTCCGCTGTACAAATTTATATGTGCAGTAAATATACTGAAATTTCCAATTTGCCATGGGGTGGAATACATTTGTTTGCATTTTTCTTTGTGATTTTTATTAGAACGTATACTGAGCTTTGCAAATGTGCTTAGCTGATTTTTAAGCACAACCTGTAACACTATTATTTTATTTTATTTTATTTTATTTTATACCTTTAAATTAGTGCTAGATGTTGAGCTAAATCTTAAAATTGCCAAAAAACAAAACAAAAAAACAATTAAACATCCATTATATTTTCTGTGTCGACCCAGCACTAAAATGTTTATTAATTATTATCTATTAATTATTTTATTTTTATTGTATTTTATTATTTTACTTTATTACACTAGTTTATAATTTTTAGTTGTATACATTTTATTTTTATGCATTTATTTATTTTTAATATTTTATGTTTTTATTCAATTTTACACTAGTTTAGTTTAGATTTACACATTTATTTTATTTTATTTTACCTTCAAATTTGTGTTAGATGAACAAAATCTTAAAATTGCCAAAAACAATTAAACATCCATCATATTTTCTGTCTTATAATGAATGTTGTCCCAGCACTATTTTTTATTATTATTTAATTTTTTATACTAGTGTAGATAAGTTCATTTTATATATTTAATTTTATGTTTATGCATTTATTTCTTTTCTTTAATGTATTTTGTTTTGTTTTGTTTCATATCAGATGGTGACACATTATGCATACAAATTATCATTGTAACTATTTTTTTTTTTTTCCAATTTATCGGTATCAGTATTTTTTTGACTGATACTGGATATTTAATTATACATGTTTATCCTTTACTAATAATAATCTAATTAACTAAAATAATAATCTAATTAACTAATACCTAAAGTTAATCTTTGAAAAACATTTTAAAAACACAAATTTCAACACTGTTGAATGTGGCCTTCATCCATTTGTCATGTACATCATAGTATTTGTAGCTTGTAGTATTTAAAACACTTGCTTTTATTTATTTATTTACTGTCAAAATAGCATAGAAATTCAGTATTGTCATTTATCTTTAGTATGCCATGTTATCAGTTTTTGAACAGTTTCCATTTTTTGTATGTTTTTTTTTATTAAGGATGTACTGATATTGAAATTCTGACTAATGTTTTTTCAGTATTAGATGCATCCCAGCCACCTTTTTCATAGAGTGACAAAAAGTCAGAAAAAGGACAAAAAGTCGGCCATGGCAAAACGTAACCCTGCTGTAAATGAGATATATGAAGAGAGAGAGAAGAACAGAAGTCTTCATGCCTGTTGCAGCAGTCTAGGCTCTTGTAAACCACTTCATAAGTACATCAATATGTCCATCCTGTTACTGGCCAACAGTATTAATGTGGTCTCCACTGACCTTAAATTACTGTGTGTGTGTGTGTGTGTGTGGATGTCAGAGAGAATGAGATCCATCTGTAGGTGCTCCTTGCATGTGCTTCAGCTTAACCCCCTAATCAGAGCAGTGTTGTGGCCGTATCAGAGGCAGAAGATGTGCCTCATCTTACCGTACTGCATTTACATTTATGCATTTAGCAGACGCATTTCTCCAAAGCAGCTTACAATAGAGGAGCATAAAAAATTCATTACATAGGCCACATTTAATAAAACGCTAGGGAGAGAAATGCAGAGAATAGAGAAGATTTTTCCCCCCCAAGTGCATTGGTTTAGGATTGTGGAGTGTTTAAGGTGTGTCTTCAGCTGCTTCTTGAAAGTTGTGATGGTTTTTGGAGTTCGGGTGGAGGAGCAGAGAGGGTGAAGGGTCTGGAAATGACATCAGATATTTTCTTGCACTTTTAGAACCAACTCACACACTAATTTTCCCTGTGTATTTAAGGTTATTAGTTTAAAAAGTGATTAGGTTGGTGTTGTTCCAAACCCATGCATCTTTTTCTTCCATGGAACACACAAGAACATACTTTTGACATTCTTTCCAGAAATTCACCTTTTGTGTTGCATGGTAGAAGTCGAGTTTGCAGGAACATGAGGGTGAGTAAATGATGACAGATTTTCATTTTTGCACAAACCGTTCATTTAAGTGAGATGTCCTGTCTAGGTTAGTCGGCTCCCGCAGCGCACGGGGTAGAGTTACCGCGCACAGGGCATGAGAAGGACCCGTGGTAAGTAGCTTACGGCTTTGCCAGAAACCATTGGTGATGGAATGCACTTCCTCCCGGTCTTAGCGCTGGCGCTTGACCACTTGGAACTGCGAGATCCATTAATGAGAGGCTTTTGTGTAAAAGCGCTGGAGTAATGATGGAGAGAGAGGGAGCTGTACAGCTCTGGCCATGTAGGGCTGCATACAGAAACAATATAAGCATGAGAGGTATTCATTTGTGCGCTTGATTCTTTCTTATCATCTTATGCCTTAATCGTCTTTTGTCATGCCATATTTCATTCTGGAGATTATTTGCGTTTTCAACAAAAAATGAACATTTTATGCCATCATTTATTTACCTTATGCACCATTTATTCACATTCAAATTCAAACATTAATAAGCAGTTAGTGTTTTTTTTTTTTTATTTATTTATTTTTTTTTGCTTTTTCCTTCATTAAATCAGAACATCAGCATGCACAAAATGATATAATAAAAAAATAAATAAAAATAATATTTAATTATTTCGGTATACTTAAATAATAATAAATAATATTATTATTTTACTTAAGTTAAAAACATGTTAATCTAAGAAGAGGTGTATTCAAGAATTGGCGTTGGATTTGTGATGCTTTTTTAGCCAAGTTGCTACTAAAATAAAATTAAATTAAATTAAATACAAAATAAAATAAAATAAAATAAAATAAAATAAACAATTAATGGCAGCTCTAATAACATAATCTCTAAAGTAGTTAGCACTACACATTACATTGTTAATATAGTACAATTAATTCAAAAATAAAATAAAATAAAATAAGATAAAATAAAGTAAAATAAAATAAAATAAAATAATGGCAGCTCTGGCAACATTATCTCTTAAGTAATTAGCACTACAGATGTGTTTATCAGGTATAATTAATCATAAAAATGAATATGAAAATGAACATAAATAAAATTAAAAATTAAATTAAATTTATTATTATCTCTAAAGTAGTCAGCACTACAAAGTATAATGTTAAATTAGCACAAGTGATTATACAAAAAAATAAAATAAAATAAAATAATAATAAAATAAAATAAAATAAAATAATCCTCCTGAAGCATGTAACATCCTTTGTGGATCTAGATATAGAAGATTAACTGTTCTTTGTATTATATTATATTATATTATATTATATTATATTATATTATATAATGCATTTAAAGTGCATTCTTTCTGGATAAAATAAAATAAAATAAAATAAAATAAAATAAAATTGAACTTTTAAATCAGAATCTTGTGAGAATTTTCTCTGATATACATCCACGATATAAAGTGCAACAAATGTTGAGTGAATTCACCCGTGAGCATTCAGTATTTATTATTATTATCAAGGTATTCACAAACCCTTTTATAATTCATGTTAACAGGCAAACAACTGGCTGGCACATGTTCTAGGTACATTCTGCACCGTCATCCTGGTGTCCACTTTTCAGCTCCGGGACAGTAAACTTCTAAACAACACTTGCATCAGCTCATGACTTTTGCCTGTGACGTTATGGGTTGTGTTATGTAATTCTGGGCATTATTAAATCGAGCAGACGGACTGTGCTGTCCCATGAGCTCTGGGGGGGGATTGTTGGCCATAGGAAATCCTGCTTAGGTTGGGCTCCCAGCTCTTTGATGACATCAGCTCCATCTCCACCACATGTGTGAACAACCACATTATTGATCACGATTACTTCAAAAGACACTCCCTCTGTTTCTTCCAGTCACTTTCTTGTGTTCCTGTTAGGGGTGTGTGATATGCATCCTTCTACGATAATATCATAAGTATTATTTAACGATGTGCTTGCGACTTGCTTTGCAACAAACAAACTGAATAAAGCTTCAGAGTGCACGCTTTAATTGCACGATGCAGCTTAATCAATTTGAAGATAGATACAGTTGAGGTAGTTTACATGCACCTTGCAGAATCTGCAAAATGTTAATTATTCTACCAAAATAAAAGGGATCATACAAAATGCATGTTATTTTTTATTTAGTATTGACCTGAATAAGATATTTCACATAAAAGATGTTTACATGTAAGTCCACAAAAGAAAATAATAGTTACATTTATAAAAAATGACCCTGTTCAAAAGTTTCTTAATACTGTGTTGTTATCTGAATGATCCACAGCTCTGTTTTTTTTTTTTTTTTTTTTTTGTTTAGTGATAGTTGTTTATGAGTCCCTTGTTTGTCCTGAACAGGCCGCTGCCTGCTGTTCTTCAGAAAAATCCCTCAGCTCCCACAAATTTGTTGGTTTTTCAGCATTTTTTTTTGTGTTTGAGCCCTTTCCAGCAATGACTGTATGATTTGGAGATCCAACTTTTCACAAAGAGAACAACTGAGGGACTCATATGCAACTATTACAGAAGATTCAAACACTCACTGATGCTCCAGAAGAAACGCAATGCGTTAAGAACTGGGGGGTGAAAACTTTAGGAATTTGAAGATCAGAGTAAATTTCACTTATTTTGTCTTCTGGGAAACATGTAATTATCTTCTGTAGCTTCTGAAAGACAGTAAAAATGAAATAAAAAAATATGATTTTCAGGCAAAATAGAAAAAATGTAAGCATTTTTATTTTGATCAAAAGTTTTCACCCACTGGCTCTTAATGCATTGTGTTTCCTTCTGAAGCATCAGTGAGAATTTGAACCTTCTTGTAACAGTTGCATGTGAGTCCCTCAGTTGTCCTCAGTGTGAAAAGATGGATCTCAAAATCATAAAGTCATTGTTGGAAAGGGTTCAAATACACAAAAATGCTGAAAAAAACAGAATTTGTGGGACCTGAAGAATTTTTCTGAAGAACAGCCGGCAGTTCAAACTGCTCAGCTGTTCAAACAAGGGACTTCTGAACAGCTACCACTAAAAACAAAAAAACAAACAAACAAAAAAAAAAAACAGCTGTGGATCATTCAGGTAACAACAGTGTTAAGGATCAAGTGTTTGTAAACTTTTGAAAGGGGTCATTTTCATAAAATCAGCTATTATTTTCTCTTGTGGACTATATGTAAATATCTTATTCAGGTCAGTACTAAAAAATAACATGCATTTTGTATATAAAAACATTATAAAATTATAAAAAAAAAAGCTTTAAAAAAAAAAGAAAAAGACTTCACATGGGTATTTGAACCTCAAAATGTTGACATCTGTGCTATCAGTATAGTAAAAAACCTTTGGTAAAAACTTTTTTGCATGGTAAGGTTGACATTTGCATGGAATTACCCAAAAATAAAAGGAAGGGGTCCTGTCATGCTCTTTTACAAAGTTTTGATTTTGTTTTGGGGATGTACTAGAACATGCTTTCATGCTTGGTGGTTCAAAAAATGCATTATTTTTTAACATAATTTGCATTATTGCAATACATTTCTTCCAGCCTGGCACAAATGGCTCGATTAGTTTTGGATTTAATAAAGGCCCGCCTTCCAAAAAATGAAATGTGTTGTGATTGGTTAGCTGTCCCGCTGCGTTGCGATTGGCAAACCGCTTAGACGAACAGCTAGATTAAAGTGATTCTGACGTTTTGGATTTTTTTCTTACAATAACGCATTGATTCACTACAGGAGAACTTTACTGACCCCCCGGAGCAGTGTGAGGCACTTTTTATTATGGATGAATGCACATTATTGGACTTGTTTTGGACTGATGAGGAGAAACACCCGTCTATGCCATTCTAAAGCTTGGGAGTGCCAGGATAAATTTTAATAGAACTCTGATTGCATTCGTCTGAAAGAAGGAAGTCATATACACCTAGGATGCATGGAGGGTGAGTAAATAATACACTACAGAAGTGTTGGGTCCTATCGTCAGCCTGCGAGATCGCCCATACATGATATTATCGTGTTAATTTATTTAATCATTTACATACTTAGATTCATTGCCCAAAAGCAGCTCCACCATAAGGCTAAAAGCAGCCTAACGTTATCAAAGAACATCATCACTGCATGATGAATAAATCTCTTACCACACACTGCAAACGTCTGCGGCGCATTACTGCTCTGAAGCAGCCATTCTAGTCAGTGCTTGTGTTTATACCCGCCGTGCTGCGGTTTGTTGAAGCGGCTCTCCGTGCTGCATCGCTAAAGTTGGGCTAATCCCCCACCTCGTCCCTACCCACCCCCCAACCATTCGAATTTCCGTAGGCGGGATATATTTTAATGATATTCTAATGGACCGCGTTGGGACATCATTGCATGCGGGAAACAAACGGTGTAGTCCAAAGGAGCTGTTCATTGTAGTATATATATAAAAAGAGATTTTTTTTAAAACTAATATCTCCCTTTGGAGTGGACTTTGAGATTTGTAACTTTGTAGATCTTTTTTATGCCCAAAGATACACACCACACACTGACTAAAATCTAAAAGTGAAAAAGCATAATAGCTTTTTTAACATTTTTCAAATTCTGCAAGGTGTATGTAAACTTTTGACCTCAACTGTATATTCAGAGCCATTTTCCCTTGTGAATTTTGTTTCGTTTAAATCAAGTGATATACAGTAGTCAAGTGATATACAGTACAATAGTAGCAGTCTTGAGCAAGAGTGACTTTTTTTCTGATCATCAGCATAATTGCAAATGTCATATTGAATTACATTTTTGTCTGTTTTTTTCCTCATTATCTATGAAAATTTCACAATGAAAACACAGCAGAACTGTTTTGCATCAAACATCCATTATTGAATAATTCTGTGTTTTGAATGAATCTGTTTGATGAATGATTCAGTGACCAAATAAATTAGCCATTTGAACAAATTGGTTAAGTGAATAATTCAATGACTCACTCAGTAAGACAAGGGCTACTTCCGAAATCTCATACTTTCTAAGTAGGTACTTCTTTTAAATCACTAATTACTGTTAAAAAGTATATTCTTTATAGTACAAATGTGTGTAGTGCAAATGTAATCATGACGTACTATATTTAACATATTTTCCTTGTCATTTGACCCACTAGTGTCAGTTGCGTCGTTTCACTGCCATTCATAAATCCTCTCCCGTGGCCTCATGGGATGGTATAGTTTTCACCATATGCACACTTCAGAATCTCACCGGATGTAGTAAGTCATCTGGGGACTTTTGGCCTGCTGTTTTATGAATACTGTGAATTTGGACATAATACTCTCCTTCTGTTTATTGTCATTTTTGTCAATTTTGGACAGCCAGTGGCTAACTACTGGTGGTTTAAGTTACTTAATGATTATTTTGAATAAGATGGAATGACACTTTAAGTATGTTTAATTTAATATATTCATTAAACAATCACATAGCTTTATTTATGCATTTGTAAATGCAGTGTAAATGCATTCAAGCCACATCCGAGCTGCATTCAACAGTCTGTGTAAATGCATCTAAATGCTGCTTCAGATGCAGCTTCTGTGCCAAAAATAGATTTTATTGATACTGATTGGTACTTACATAGGTCTTACTATTGTAGTTGAATTAAATATTAAGATATAGTTTCTGTACTTGCGTGTATGCACTACTGTACTTCCTTCGAGTGACAGGTTATCATGTCATTGGAGGAAATGCTTCCTTCTCACTCTTCAGCTCTACAAGGCAACACTGTGTTCTTGGTAACACTGTTGGGCAGTTTTCTATGTAAGTACCATTTTCTTCTTTGCAAATCCATGCGTGTACAGCCACAAGTACATCTGTGTTACCACAGTTTAAAACACACACATACACACACATTAGAGAAGCAAATGTGCTTGAGCCACATCAGACGCAAAGCGAACTCGATCGCCACGGCATATTTTCCCATCAAACTTCAGCTCATCAAAACAGAAGAACCCGCATTATGGGATTTTCCTCTCCATCACTGTAAAAAAGCTGTAAAACGGCATATGAAAGATTTTGTTCAGTCTGTTTAAAGTTGTTGTTGTGATTATGGATGGCAAAGCTGGAAAAAGGTCAGAACTCGAATCACAGCTCGTAAAGAGGCAGATTCTGTCGTTTGTTTTGGGTCTTAATTGGCGACGGGGTGCCACAGCGCTTCAGTACCAGCTGCGGCTGGGATTTAAAGACAGAACCGCTCAAAGACGAGCACAAGGACCTCTTCATTGTGCGATCTGTTAGAAGGCGTAATTGGAGTCTATGTTATGGTGTTAGGCCTCATGGTTTCTGTCAGTGATGTTGTTGTTGCTGTTGTTGTCTTCTGAGTTACTTGTAATAGGTTTCTTCTGCTGTGATGCTGGCACAGAAATACACACTCAAACCCATTTGGTAGGCAGAAGTCTTCTTTATTGGGCTGAATGTGGATGGACGTAATAAACTCAGCCCAGCGGATGATCCCTATGAAGGCACTTGTCTTCTCATAGTGTGTTTATGTGCTGTGACCAATCTCAGTCAGATTCAGAGCATATTTTATGTCATGAATTTTTGTACATTTGTTTAGTGTTTGTATTTACGCATGAGAGAGAGAGAGAAACAATGTCAGAGAGAGTCGATCAGGCCAGTATCTTAAAGTTAAATGGAATTCTAATATACAATCCCATGGACAAAAAGTAGTTTGGCACAATCTTTTAGTGTGTCTTGGCACAGTCTTTTATTATTTCTTGTGGTTCTCAAAGTGCGACCACAAAAACCTATAAAACAGGAAATGATGTCATGGAGAAGAACCCCTGGAGACGCTCATGACTGTGTGTCAGGTTCAAGAAGTCTCTTAAAATATCAGATAATTTGACCTTTTGATGAGAAAGAAAGGTTATGTCAGGTTGTAAAATGTCATGTGGTGCGACTCCCAAAAAAATAAAAAAAAATCTTTGAAGTGAAAGTTTGGGGTCAATAAGACTTGTAATGTTTTTTTTTTTTTTTTTTTAAATAAGTCTCTTATGCTCATCAAGGCTGCACTTATTTGATCAAAAAACAAAAAACAAAAAAAAACAAAAGCAAAAAAAAAAAAGTATTTATTTATTTATTTTTGGAACCTGTGATTCTTTTGTTCAGGATTCTTTGAATAACAAGTTAAAAAGAACAGCATTCATTCAAAATATAAATCTTTTCTAACAATGTAAATCTATGCTATTACTTTTTATTAATTTAACATCCTTGGTGAATAAAATTATTTATTTATTTAAAAAAAAAAGAAAGAATAAAAATGTACTGATCCCAAAGTTTTGAACAGTAGTGTATATTGTTAGAAAACCTTTCTAAAATGCTGTTCTTTTTAACCTTTTATTGATCAAAGAATTCTGAAAATAAAGTATCACAGGTTCCAAAAAAAAAAAAAAAAAAAAAATTGAAATAAATCAGCATATTAGAATGAGACACTGAAGACTGGAGTAACAGCTGATGGAAATTCAGCTTTGCATCACAGAAGTATATTAAAATAAAAAACATTCTTTTTTGTTGTAATAACATTTTGCAATATTACTGTTTTTGTCTATATTTTTGATCAAATAAATGCAGTCTTGATGAGCATAAGAGATTAGATATACATTACATATACATTACATATTATTTATATATATATATATATATATATATATATATATATATATATATTTACAAGGATCAAAAGGATAAATAATGCAGATATATTTTCAGAGCTTTCTTAACTCATATTTACCAAGGGGGCCAGTAAAAATCATCACATGACATTTTTAGCAATTAAATCTAAAGGTTTTTTTTTTTTTTTTTTTTTTTTTCCTCCAAACCAATGTTTTACACATTTTAAATTAGATTTTTATTATTTAAGATTAGATTTGATAAGATTTACCTGTATGCATGATTCTGATTGATCTCAGCATTCTGCAGCCAAATATTTGTGTATAATAAAGCACAAAATGTCCTGCCCACTTTTTCAGTGGCCTTGGTTTCAGAAAATATTTTCCTATTAATTTTCCCCAAAGGGATTTTAAAAATGTCTTCATTAAAGAGTTATAAGCCATGAACCAAACCATCCAGCCACAAGGAGAATCACAACATGATTTGATGCAAAAATTGGACAAAGTCAAAGCCTTAACACACATAAATGTTTAAGGAATTTGAGTGCACAGGGAGACTGACTTGAGGTGCGTTCCATTCGACTGTAACTGGACTGTGGAGTTCACACAGTATTCCATCATTTAAAGTGAGATTCCAATCCGAACATGTTGAGTTTGAAGGGCACTATAAAAAGATATGACTCCTTTGATTGCCATTTGCAATGCTTCATGGGAGTGGGCGGTGGTTTGCTGCTTCGGATTCTCTGATTGGTGGATATTTTGTGCAGAATCATGGGTAATGTAGTTTTTCCACTAGGGATTCTGCTGATGGCTTATATACCATTGATGAAGAGTTTTTAAGTTATCATTCAAAAGCAATTCCCTTGTGGAGAAAATGGATTTTTGCTTTCAGAACTTGACTTTGTACAAGGACCTGTCCGTTTTTGGGAAAGGTTTATAATAACCATTTGTTGTTTCAACTTGTTGAATGCTTTTCAGAGAGCTAAGCCCTACAAGCTATAATGGCTCTCGTTAAAGTCACGTTAGCTGCTTGACATTTTATTATACCGTATGAATTTCTTTCGACGTAATAGTTATTGTCATCTAAAAGCTCAAGCCACACTTTGGAGGGCGAAGGTGGAAAAGGTGCGTTGTCTCCCACGCCGTAATCTCTTCCACGACTTGTCAAAGCGGTTTCTTATTGAAATACCACAACAAATCAGCACAGCCGTAACTGCCCTACCTTGTCAAGACTCATCTCTGCAGCGGTCAGCAGACACGCATGAAACCGCAACATGCTGCGTACGGCAAATCCGTCTTGACTTTTACATGTGGGGAAAAATGAATCAGAACCAGGTCCTTTGACTTTTGTCTTTTATAAACTCGTTTCCACTTGTTTTCCACTGGATTATTAAAGGAAGGAACACAAACTGCATCCAATCGCTCCGTACCGGGGGCATTATAGTAGTGATTTACACCAATCATCTTTAGATGTTATTCGTATTGACGTCAACTAATAGTAGTGTGATTATTATGATTAACTCTTTGGCAAAAAGTGCAGGCAAAGAAAACAGCTGGGAGTTTTAGGAAACCTTCGGAGGGAAAAGCAGTGCAGTTTTTGAAGGTACTCCAAGAAAAGTGGTATTTTCTTCAGGATGCCAGCCTCCCCCCTCCCCCGCCTCCGTTCTCACTCGCTGTTCATTTATCCCGCTCTGGACGTGGGGAAGCGAGGACTGCAGACTAAGTATGGATGTCTTTTAGCAGCCACTGAGTGCAGCAGGATCCACGGCTGAATGATCCGTCCGATTCATTAGCAGCGGGGCTCTGCTCCATACTGGAACTCGACACGCCGTCTCGCAGGGTCCAATATCAATTGATGACGTTGCTCAAAGAGTCTGGAGTGGTTTTGTGTGTGTATTTGCATGTGTATGGGCTTTTCCCCCACTGTTTTGTTGACTGACTCTGGCGTGAGCTTCCTGCTCTTCTAGACTGCATATCGCCGGGGTTCAGTGTCAGAGAAACAAGAAGTCTGTCTATCTATCTATCTATCTATCTATGGTAAGAGTAAAAGAGTAGTTTGAGTGCTGAGTACTGAGCTGTGGATTCTACCCTTTTATGCAACGAGCATGCTGTTGTTGCACATAAAGTATTAATGTATAGAACAGTGCAAAAAATACAAAAAAACATTAAAAACTTGTAGGAGAGTTCAGGATCGCAAACCATGATATGGGTTAAAATGAGAGATTAAAAAGAATCAATTTTAGTGTTTTGCAATAAAGAAATGAGAATCTATAAACAAATTTAAACAAATGCACATTGTTCTCTTTTACACATTGTTACCTTTTACACATTAGGGCTGTCATGGGATGAACGATCTCCCTGAACCCGAACCTGAAGATTCAAGAGGTGAACTAATCATTTCTGTTTCCTGTAAAGAACCAATAGCATGGTGTGCATGCACGGTGAACACGAAATAAACGAATGAGTCATATTAAAAATTAGTTCAAATTGAACAAATCGTTCATGAACGACACATCGCTATTACACATTTACTCAAATTATGCTGATAATACTGATAATTGAAAGTTTACATCACACAATTTCACAACTCACAATTGTTAGTATGTTGTGCAATTCTAAGAAAAAAAAAAAAAGTAAAAATTGCAAGTTTATTTCACGCAATTCTGACTTTACAACGAGTTTGTCATGCCATTCTGAGAAAAAAGTCAGTATTGCGAGTTTTTGACTTTATAACTTGCATTTTTTTTTTATTTTTTTTTTTTATTCCGTGGCAGAAACAGACTTCCATAGCTATGTAATCTAAATACATACAATGGATAGTTTTTTTTCAATGAATTGTTTTCTTACATGACTCTAGCTTGGGCTTCCAGTTCCTCTGTATTACATATTACCAATTTCAGAGATACACATGGACTTTATTTATTTATTTATTTATTTATTTATTTATTGTTTAATAGCATTTTGTGATGGAAACATTTTAAACAGCAAGCATTTTATGTATCTAAGTACATTTAATGTAATCACTCGTTTTGTAATTTCACAATTATAGCTTGGCTGTAAATAAAATATTTATTCATATATTAAAATATATTAACTCATTTAAAAGCAATGTTAACTTTTTCATATTTTATTCATGTATATGTTCATGTGAAGATACAAATTGTTAATTGAGGTGTAAATGATGGCAGTGTTTATGACGGCGTTTTAGTGCCACATTAAAAAAAAAAAAAATTAAAAATAAATCTTAGATTACAAGATTAAAGTCGTATTATTTCTAGAATAAAGTAGAAATTATGAGAATAAAGTCAAAATATTACGAGAAAAAGTCAATTATGAGAATAAAGTCTAAATATTTCAAAAATAAAGTTAAAATTATGAGAATAAAGTCGAAATATTGCGAGAATAAAGTCAAAATATTACGAGAAAAAGTCAATTATGAGAATAATAATTTTGACTTTATCCTTGAAATATTTTGACTTGAATATTATGACTTAGTAATTATTAGTAATTTTAGATTTTTTCATTTTTTTTTTACTTTTTTAACATGGCCCTAAAAACGCTTTCATACAATGTTAGCTGTTCATAGTTAAAAAAAAAAAAAAAAAAAAAAACTCACATTAAAGGGGTCATCGGATACCCATTTTCCACAAGTTGATGAGAGTCTTTAGGGTCTTAATGAAAAGTTTATAATATACTTTGGTTAAAAATTCTCAATGGTAGTGTAAAACACCCTTTTTACCTTGTCAAAATCAGCTCTGTAAAAATCAACCTATTCTGATGGATTGTTCCTTTAAATGCAAATGAGCTCTGCTCGCCCCGCCCCTCTCTTCTCTCTGCTGCTCTGAGAGATTGTTTACTTTAGCCGCATTTAGCACATTTAGCCACGAATGTTGCTAACTAGCATGATATTAGGAAAGGTGATTGCAGAGATTCATAAAAAAAACCCTTATACTCACTTCTGCTGTAAGTGAAGCTGGATCACGAATGATTTGCGCGAACATAGACACATTTATGTAGATCGGGAGGTCCATTCTCTTCACAAACAAATGTAAACTACTGCATCTTCAGCGGCTCAGATGTCGGGAGTAAATGACGACCTTTATGTTCATTATTACATCCGGCAACACAACACCTCAATCGCTCAATCGGAGATATTCTTGTCTAACTTACATCCCTGCTCCGGCATTGAAACGGTGGAGGTCGGACTGTCACAGCTGATTTAGGGCGGGTCTGAGGTAAGACGCTCATGTCAATCAACTATCGTGGCTCGATTTGAAAAAGGGGATATTATTTTTACAGATTAATTTAAAATGACTGCATGGATTTTTATCATTATAGGGTAGATGTGTACATGTTCCAACAACATGTAAAAGTGAAGTTTGCATCCGATGACCCCTTTAAGTGTTGACTATAATTATTGCACTTTGTAAAAAAAATAAATAAATAAAAATCATAATAGTTTTGGCACAATTGAACGGAGGTCTGGAACTAGGTTAAAACAATAAAACGATGACATAAAAAGCATCCGAAAAGTAGCGAAATAAACAAGCAGCCGTTTGGGTCTGTACCTGAGTCCCACTCCCTCAAAATAACAGGATTTAGTGTTTCTGCAGGCCTCAGTAGTTTTCTGCTGAGTCACACTCATCCATTTCTTGCTCTTTCACGCCTGCCACTGTCTATCGAGAAGACGCGGTAGCCGTTCGGCAGGCGTAATGACTAACCCGCCCGCCTCTGCCCTTTCCTCCGCTCCTCCGAGGCGTGCCTACGCACTGGACCAAGGATTCCCTCGCTTTTTTTCCTCCGTTCCGCTACTTATTCCCCCTTCCGTCTGTTAGCGGCCCGTTAGTCACCCACTCAATCCCTCGATGCTTTCATATAATTGTACTTCCAGGGATGCAGCCAGGCAGACTGACTGGCGCAAGCTTTCAATATTTCATTCGGACGACAGTGATGTGATTCACTGCTTTGCTTCAATGTTTTTGTGTTTGTTTGACGTTGACCATGTACTTGTCACCAATGATACATGGCAGGTTTGTAGCGAGCGTTACCGAAGTGCACTTTGCCCGTACTCGATTTTATTATTTACGAGAATAATCGTAAATGAAATTTGGGAAATGGATTTTTTAGCGCTTTTATATCTAATTGTGAGTCATGGAACACTTGCTCTGGCGCTCCAGAAGCGATAGTCACCTGCTACTCCATGTCCTCACCCTCCTAGAAGCCAGTGGAAAGAAATGTTCCATCGGGTTTTATTTCTGTTTTCTTACGTCTCCAGGAGCGAGATGTTCGGTCTCGCAGGAACGGCCCGCGGCGGCACCACGCCCTCGCGCCTCGTAAGCGGTGACGTGGGTTTCAGCGAGCGCTTTAGTCACCTACTGCGGTGTGTCGATTTTTACTAGAGGAAAAAGTCTAAATTTAGTGCGGAGCAAAGGACAGTGTGTTCATTTTGAGATATGACTATTACTACGCTCACTAAGTACTGCAGCAGTCAGAGCAGAAAAAAGGGAGGACAGAGAGAAGATTAGGTCACACTTTATTATACTGTTTACTAATATTTAAATATCGTATATAAAGTCGATGGACTTCTGGGAGATTCTTACATGTGCTACTAATGAGTTTGAGGTATGATTAGGTTTAGGAGTAAAGAGTGGGTTAGGGTTGTACAAATTGGGTATTAGAGTAAGGTTTAAGGTTTACAGCGTAATTACAATTTAAATAATTAAATGCAAGTACTTTACTGTAAATGTAATTACAATAGATCAACAAGTGCAGCTCTTCCCGAGTTTGGTTTATAAATCTGTTCTTATAAAGCATTTCAAAAAAAGGTTTCTCTGTGCTTTTCCACCAAAATAAAAGAATTTGAAATAAGAAAGTATAAATAGTATTGCAATTCTACTGTTGTCTGTTGCTGTATATAAAACAACAGCATCAAAAACAACATAATATTACAAATAATAATGGTAAGAATAAGAAAAATCAAAAGTATTATAGTAATATTTCTTTATTGATTTGTTTAATTTTAATAATAATAATAATAATAATAATAATAATAATAATTTGTATTATATTAATATATCTTTAATGATTTGTTTAATTTTGAACATTTGATCATCACAATCATCACTGCTATTTTAGTAATATTTCTTTATTGATTTGTTTCATTATTATTATTATTATTATTAATAATAATAATAATAGTAATAATAGTAATAATAATAATAGTCAGTAGTATTATAATCAGTAGTATTATAGCAATATTTAATTTAATTTGTATAATCTGATAATAATAATAATAATAATAATAATAATAATAATAATAATAATAATCAATAATAATCCTATAATACTAATATTTCTTTGTTGATTTGTTTCATCATCATCATCATCATTATTATTATTGTTAACGTTGTTGTTGTTGTTGTTGTTGTTGTATAACTTTATTAACATTAATAATAATAATCATCTGTAGTATTATAGTGATATTTCTTTATTGATTTAATTTGAATAATAATAATAATAATAATAATAATAATAATAATAATAATAATAATAATAATAATAATAATAATAGTATTATTATTATTATTAATAATAATAATAAATGCAATTAGATGTTTCCCCCAATTTCTTTTAACCGGTTTTTAAATAATGCACATACAGTAAAAAATATTTATGGCAGGTAAATTTTAAATATTGGAAGTGTAATTGTACTGTTGTCTGTTGCTGTATGTAAAACAACAACAACAGCAACAATATATTAATATTAATTATAGAAATAAAAATAAGAAGAATCAGTAGCATTATAGTAATATTTATTTATTGATTTAATTCTTACATTAATAATAATAATAATAACAATAATAATAATAATAATAATAATAATAATAATAATAATAATAATAATAAACAAGAAGTATTATTGTTGTTGTTATTGTTATTATATGACTTAACATTCTTTATATTATTAATAATAATCAGCAGTATTATAGTTATTTCTTTGATTTGTTTCATTGTTTTTATTATATAGCTTTATTAATAGTATTAATAATAATCAGTAGTATTAGCAATATTTCTTTATTGATTTAAATAAATAAATAAATAAATAAATGCAATTTGTTCGATTAAATTTTTTATTTATTTATTTATTTTTGGTGAAATAATGCACATACTATAAAAAATATATATATTTATGGCCGGTAAATTATGGGTTCAAGTTTACAGTGTAACTATAGATTATTATTGTAACTGCAATGCACCAACATGTATGTACATAAGTAAATTATATAAATTGAGTAAGTGTGTAGCAGTTACAGCCATCTAATAGAAAGTGTGAATGAAGACGTAATATACCAGAAAGGGATAAAAACGGATAGACACGACGACTGCTTTCTGTTCGAAAGGGTTCAGGATGGGACGTTCCTAATGAGAGCCACTCGATTACGATTATTAATGCAAGATGTTTGAAGTTCTCTGTCTTCCTGGCAAATGAGATCTCAGCGGGAAAGAGCACTGGGGGCTCCTCGACGCCCTGAGAGATCTTCTGCGAAGCATCATATATCTGACATGTTGAAATCCAGCTTTTGCGTGTGCGTCGTCCTGGAGATACGACAACAGCCGAAATGTGAGAGGAAATGGAAAGATGGGATGGGATGGAAAGCTGTAAGTGTGAGATGGATAGCTGGTGAAGTGTGATTTGGAAAGGATTAGGTGTTTTAAAAGACTAACCTTTTTTTGTCCAATTGGGCACGAATGCCGACAATAAACAAAGTGGCCTGGCAGGAGATTTGCTCCATAACAAAGAGAAGAGGCCTGCAGACAGGGAAGGATCTCGCTGGAAGCGTTCGCGTTTGTTGGATGATAACGAGTCCTGCTATAAGTGGGATTTTGGCCTCCTTTTTCCTCCTACACAACGCTCTCGTCCTTTCTAACGTATACTTCTCACTCCTTCTCTCCCCGTCTGTCTGTCTGTTTAAAGACGAAAGCGCTTCGTACCGAGACGCATGCTGACTAGAAACTCAGATGTATTACTCAGATCCTGCCAATGCTAGAGCTGAGAGTGTTCTGGAATCCGTTAGGGAGAAAGAGAGAAAGATGTGGCCTAACTGTGATCTAAACCGTAATGACAAGTCTCGGGAAGTGTGACCCCCCTCCTCATGATGAAACTCAAGCTAGTTTTTACCTTTTGACTGACAAGCGTGGTTCACTTTAGTGACTCACTTCTGCCATTTGTTGGTTGTGTGATTTATTGGTGGACAACATCATCCAGCATCCATTAATCGCATCCTAAATTAAATTAACCTCACAAGCTCCTCATTTGGAGTTTTTGTTTCTCATAATCAGGGGTGCTTATAACTGGTGCACAATAATAAAAAATAAGCGTTAAACGCGGCAGCACATATGCTTACTTGTCGGAAACCCGCCTAAATAAAAGCTTGTTTTTAGGTTTGAAAATGTTTAAAATTCACATAAAAAATAAAAAGTAAAAAAGAAAAATGAAAATGCAAATATTAGTATTGTATATATATTTTTTCTTTAATATAATAGTGTTATCACACTTTATTATTTTGTTTACTGCTTTATTTAAAAAAATAATCCAACTAAATAAAGTGCAGTAGTACTATTATTACTATTATTAGTTTTTTTGTATTTTCTTTTTTAGTTATATTTAATAAGTCACACTTTGTGCAGTGTGAGGACCAAACCAAATCTCCAGGTACTCTCATGAGAACAGGACCGAAAAACTTACATGCACCCCTGATTATAAAATAGTGAATATATTATGCATATTTTGTAGAAAATATATTTTGTAGCATATTTTAGCAAATATATATATATATATATATATAGATCTATAGATTTTTCTTTTAAATTAGCATTTTTATCAGGCTTCTTTCAGTAATGTCACTTTAATGGTAATGAAAAGATTCATAGTCAGTTGTTAAATGCCTTATTTTTATTAATGATTTATTTATTTATATATTTCACCTGATTTTATTTATTTATTTATTTATTTATTTATTTATTTATTTATTTATTTATTTATTTATTTATTTTTATTTATTTTTATTTTTTGCTGTATGGGATAAACCATTAGAAATTTCTCATGTGATGTTGCGCCATCATGAAAGTTTATTATTTTCATGTGTTGTTAAGCCATGCCAGTTTAAACTTTCAAGCGATTTTAACCCATTGATTTCCAATAAGATGTAAATGAGAACTTGCATGTATATATATATTCCATTATTATTATTGTAATTAATTAATAATTTTATTTATTCATTTTTATTTATTTTATTATTTATTTATTTAATAAATTCATAGATGGGTCCAAAACCATGCAATTTTCCCAGTATTCCAGCTATTTTATTTTATTTTATTTTATTTTATTTTATTTTATTTGGCTTATTGCATTTAAACATTTAACTGCACACAAAAATATGGCAAAATGATGGTCTTGGTGAGTATTAATGTTAACACAATTGGTTATGTCTTAACTGAACATAAACAAGAAAATTGTTTACATTTTTATTATTATTATTATTTGTTGATTAATTAATTAATTTATTCTTTTTATTTATTTATTTATTTATTTATTTAATTCTTAGACCAATTTGTTCAAAAAAACATAATTTTCCCAATATTCTGGCTCATTTGCATAAAGTTGAGCTCTACTTTGTGTCTGTGTCTCTGTCACTGAGAAACACAACTCTCATTGAAAATGAATGATGTTGAGTTGCTTTGTTGCGGTGAATCACTGTCCGTACGAACGTCCCTGTTCGTGTATATTTCAAAGTCCCTATAATTATGCATTTTCTTTGTGTGCGAGTTGAGGTTTCATGGTTTGCACGAGCACAATAGGCATAAAGAGTAAGGTCACAGTTTCACCCAATGTTTTGCTTTAGCACATTACTGAAATTTACTTCTAACTTCTTTGGCAGAGCATCTTGACCAAACGGATTTGTGTATATTGTGTTTATGACAAGAAGTAAAATAAAACCTGTCAACTTCAATAAGCTCAAGACAACAAAACCTCATGATACACATGATTTGAGCAGCGAGGAGGGCCTGTCGGTTTCCTGCAGGTTTCTGGGTCCAGCTCAAAGCCCGGTCTCATCAGCATCTGCACTCCAAATCAAACAGAGCGAAGAGGGATAGTCATTGATCCGGCGGCTCAAGGGGAGAACAGACATCCTTAACAACTGCTAGACCTCCCTACCTTCCTCGCTGCTGTAACTGAGAAGAGTTTATTCGCGGTATATGGAGACGTGCGGCTGAGCTTTGCGCTTCAGTCCACATTAGCTTGAATTACTGTTTGCTTATTTGGTTATTCATTTGGGTGTCCCCAGGAAAACGTTCTTGCACCTTGCAGGCTCTGGTTTCAGGGGTCTGCTTGCTTTGGGCCCGATGTTAGAGCGTTCATGCGTGCACATGTATAAATATGTATTTAGTCTAGACGTGGAAAGAAATTGCACTTGACACTGACCTGCAGGACTGTGCATCTGTGTATGTGCTTCTGTCCGTATGTGTGACTGACAAATGACACACACGTGCTTTTGTAATTGCATTTGCTCTGAGAGTACATGTGTATGTTTTTTACAGGCTGGAGGGATATTAATCTCTTTTATCCTTTCAGTTTGAATTGGGTGTCGTATTAAATAATAAACTTTTTAATTTGATTCAGTTTGTGACAAACACTCGATCCAGATGCCTAGATGCATGTTAGTCCACCCTCACTCTCAGAAAATAATGGTACAGCAGCCGTCGCTGTGGCCGTACCATACTACTTTGTACCATACTACTTATTTACCCCTAAGGGTTGCATATTAGGGTGCATAGTGTACATATTACCTAAAGTGGTCATATTAGTATCTTTTGCAAGGTTATTGGCCCAGTGACAGCTTGTGTACTGTTTCCTGAGAGTATATATAATGCTTGTTTGCTCCTAGGACTCAACTTCATATGGGGTGCTTGTGAAATGGAATTCAATTCAGATTTGTAACTCTGTTTTATTGTTTGTTTGTTTTTCTGTTTGTTTGGTTTCATGTATTGTATTTTGTTTTGTTTTGTTTTGTGTGTTGTGTTCTTGTTTCATGTTTTTCACGTTTGTGTTGTATTTAGTTTCATGTTTTTGTTGTTTCATGTTGTGTTTTGTGTTGTGTTGTTCACTGTGTAGTTTTGTTTCGTTTCATGTGTTGTGTTTTGTTTCGTGTTGATGCTTTTTCACTTTTCTGTTTTTTTTGTTGTTTTTTTTGTTGTTTTTTTTCCTGTTGTGTTGTTTCATATTTTGTTGTGTTCTTTTTTTTTCCCCTTCCTGTTTTGTGCTGTTTTTTGTGTGTTGGTTTTTGTTTCATATTTTGTGTTTTGTTTTGTTTCCTGTCATGTTGTTTTATGTGTTGCTTGTTTTGTTTGTTTGTTTCATGTTTTGCATTGTTCTTTTTGTTTTGTTTCCTGTTATGTTTTCTTTCATGTGGTGTTTTTTGTTCCATGTGTTGATGTTTTTCACATTTTGTTGTTTTGTTTCATATTTTTTTTTTCCCATTTGTTGTATAGTTGTTGTTTTCCTTCCTGTTTTGTGGTGTTTTTTTGTTTCATGTTTTGTTGTGTTTTGTTTCTTGTTGTGTTTTGTTTCATGTGTTGTTTTTGCTTCATGTTTCGTGTTTTTTTTTTTTTTTTTTTTTGATGCTGTTTTTGTTTTTCCTTCCTGTTTTGTGCTGTTGTTTTTTTTTTTTTTTTTTGTTGCGTTTGTTGGTTTTTGTTTCATGTGTTATTTTTTTAATGTTTGTTTTGTTTCATGTTTTTTCACGTTTTGTGTTCTGTGTTATGTTTTCTTTCATGTGTTTTTTGTTTCATGTGTTGCTTTTCACATTTTGTTGTTTTGTTTCACGTTTCGTTTTTTTTTTTTTTTTGCTTTTTGTTCTCTGTTTTTTATCTTTCATGTATTGTTGTAATTGTTGTGTTGCGTGTTTATGTGTTTCTTCCAGTTTTGTGCTGTTTTTTGGTGTGTTTTCTTGTTTCATGTTTTGTCTTGTTTCGTTGTGTTTTGTTTCCTGTTATGTTTTGTTTCGTGTTTTTTTTTCTTCCTGTTTGTGCTGTGTGTGTGTGTGTGTGTTCCTGGTATTTATCACGTTTTGGGGACCAAATGTCCCATTTGTGAGGTCCCCATGAGGAAACAGGCTTATACGTCATGCAGAATCAGTTTTTTTGAGAAAGTAAAAGTGTGCACAGTCTCCTGTGAGGGCTAGGTTTAGGTGTAGGGTAGGTGTGGGGCCATGGAAAATATGGTTTGTACAGTATAAAAACCATAAAACATGGAAACACAACATGTGTGTGTATGTGTGTGTGTTTGTTTGTTTTGTTTCGTTTGCATGTGTGTGTGTGTTGATTGTTTGGTTTTTGTTTCATGTGTTTTGCATAGGTTTTTTGTATTTGTTTTTTGCATATTGTGTATATTTATGTTTTGTGTTGTGTTGTTTTGTTTCATAAGTTATGATGTTTTCTTTTGTTTCATGTTTTGTGTTGTGTTTTTGTTTTGTTTCCTGTTTCATGCTGTTGTGTTTCATGTGTTCTGTTATATGTTTTGTATTACTTTGTGTTTTTTTTTTTTTTAATATTTCGTTTTAGTTTGTTAATTGTAATTTAGTAAAAGTTGCCCTTATATGTTAAATGACTATTCTTGGGTATGGGTAAGCTTGGGCTATCATGCTGGCCTCAGATCAGCTGTAGTGCTATCTATACTATGTAACTTCATATTATAATATATTATATTATATTATATTATGTTATATTATATTATTAGGAACATAAACATTACTTCAGATGGAAACATTTTTTTGCAGACCACCTTCTTTGTCCCTGTCCGCTTTTGTTTGATTTTAGCGATTCAAATGAGGTATTGCGGTGTGTGTATGTGGGATTGTGTTTATGTTTTTGGGGTTGGCATAGAAAGTCAATGTGAGACAATTCATTCCGCTTTTTTTTTTTTTTTGGTCTCTAAAGTGGTATTTGCGTATAAGCGAAACACTGATTGTTTATGTGCGTCTGTGCATGTGTGTTAATTCTCGTTTGTATGTGTTTTCGTACTTCACACCCTGTCTGTTTGTTATGGCGGTCAGAACGAGAGAACCGTCTTAAACAGGCAGTCGGGAGGCGGAAGACAGACCTTGTGGTCGGGGTTGAATTATTGACATAGTCCTGGCCAGACCTTACCCTTGTGTCTCCAACAAATCCCTGGGCCTGGAATTTGACCCACTCATTTACATGCATACTGAGAATAGGCCTTATCCCGGTCCAGTAAAGCACGCACACACACACACACACACACACACACACACACACACACAGCGTTCCGGGGGGAGAGTTTCATTAGGACCGATCTGTACTCATGTGGAGCCTCTGGCTTTGGGGTTTGGAAAAAGGAGAGAGCGGGATCATGTAAAAGAGTTGACTCTTTTTAGATCGGATTGCATAATCGTGTGCAACATTCAGTTCTGGCCTCGATCGTGTATCAAAACATTCCACGTTTTAGGATTTAGGTTAAAGGTTATTCCGTAGTGGAGCGAGCCAGTGGTTTAACACTTGTTTGAGCCCGCGCTGGACACTTTAGAGGATATCGGTCAGTTAACGGGATTGATGCTGCCCCAGAGATGCGGCTCGACGGCGTATTTATCTTCCCCTCGTATTTCATTTGTGGCCCTTCGATCAGATCTTTTCAAGATCTTCGAGTGCAACACTGCTTTTGATTTGCAGTATCATTAGGCTTTTAAATTCATTGATTCCTGATTCAAGTCTCTTCTGTTTGGAGCCAAATGGAAATAAATAAACACTTTAATTAACTTTTAATGAAAAGGCTTGAATGCCTCAGCCCCACTCTGCCTAATATCCTAAACATCATGGCACCAGATTTTTATAATTTGAAAATTGGATTAAAAGAGGACTGGAAAGGAAAAGTAATCATGGCTTTTTTTGCTTCATTTTACACACTTCTGGGAATAACAGGCTTATAATGAGTTGATATTTGTCTGTTGTGTGTGCAAGTGAGAGAAAGTTGGCGCTTGCAATATTTTTAGTGGCTTTGCATTCCCAAATAAATAAAAAAAAAAAATAGAGTCGAGTAAATTTGTATGCGTCGTATATATTTATAAAACCCTAACCTATTCCGACAACATGTTTTGCTAAATATACTTAAATATGAATTCATGTCAGGCTGACTAGCAGTTATGTATTTATGTGGTTTGTGTGTGTGCGTGTGCATGTGTGTGTATCTGTGCGCACGTGCATTTGGAAAACATATGCGGTTGGCCTGCAAGGTCTGTTCCCAGAAGCAAGAGATAATTCCCCTGTGACAGATGTTTCCAGATGTGTGGAATAGTTACTAATTGCAAAAGACTCCCACAGAGCTGTTTCTAACCCCCACCTCCTCCACTTTCCATGCGAGCCTCTAACATTAAAACCCGATCAGGGATAAACTCTCGCTAACGCTCCGCACTGAAGATCTCGCCATGTGGACGCACACTGGCACACGTGCGCAGTAGGATGGGGCTCGTTTTGCCAATTACATGATCTTTGAAATGACTTTTACTGAGCTGAGAGGATCGCCAAGAGAGGAATGATCTGTTCCAAAACCTAGCGAGGCATCCTAGATGCGCTCCCGATGTGAGATCTGTTTCAAAAGGTCGGAAACTTAGTTATGCTGCCTGCTAAGATACCGTCTTTTGGCGAAGTTCTAAGCCGCTTACTGCCAAGCTGCCAATGTAAGCAAAAACAAAACGGAAATATTTGCAACCCAGGCTTATTGGAAAAACATGCCTCTACCTACGTTTTTGCAAAACTTACCTATACATGCAGTTTTAAGCTGAAATGAACATTAGAGTCAGTAAAGCACTTTTATTTGTTTTCACAGGAATCAGTTACTGACAATAAAATGCAGCGTTACTATAATTTAAATATTATTATAATTTCATTTTGCAGTTCATCTGAATGAATGCACAGTGTACCTGTATTTGACAAACCGTAAACTTTGGTGTGAAGTCATACGACTAGACGTCGCTTTGTCTCACACACACGCAAAGAAAGATACAGAGAGTCTTATATACCATGAAGAATTGACGCGCTACATGTAATTGATATCCTTTGCTGTGTTTTCCTGTCAAAATAACAGTTCCTTTGGAATTCTTCAACGGTTTCTCCAGTAGTAGGCGGAACTAATGTGCAAACGGCAATCTCATGAGCTGGCGCTCACCTATTATCATCCCTATTTTTATTTAAAAAAATCAGTTCGAGCGAACGCAGACAACGTGATTAATATTAATGAACCCAGCAGCTCATTAATCCTTGGTGCATTTTATATTGTTATTAGTAGTAGAATTCGTAGTAGTTTTGTTTATCTTATCAGAATTATTTTTCCCCCTTTTTTTTAAAAAAAAAACAAAACAAAATAAAAAACACTAAATTACAAATAATATCTTAACCCTCTGGGGTCTGAGGTGATTTTGGGGCCCTTCAGATGTTTTGACATTTGTGCTTATTTCAGCTACTTATAACATACTATTGGCCAACATAAATATTTTTTTGTATTCAGCACAAACTGTGCTACAATAATAATGTGAGCAAGATGGATGTACATGTTTGCATTTTTTAGAAAAAAAAAAAAAAAAGATTATGCGTGGTCAGTAAGTTTTGGGAAAATAAATGTAGCTGAAATAAGGCCATAAAACTCATACTAAGTTTTTATTGTGAGTGTGCACAAATAAAAGTATACACTTAATGGTTTCTAATGATGTATAACACTTATTTGTGTGACCAAAATCAACAGAGTATTTTTAGTGTCTTTTGCACTGATCTTAAAAAAAGTTGGCTGGTCTTGCCGGCGTGACCATCGACCCCAGGGAGTTAAGCAATATCTAAAGCTTCAGATATTCAAATATATCAGATATTTAATATTAATTTAATATTAATATTTAATATCATTAATTTCATTTAAATGTCATTCATTTAACATATTTAATATTGGGGGCATCCAAGTTATTTGACATATTTGAACATTTTTTTAAAAAAGTAATACAATAGTTACTTTCCCTGGTAATTAGTTACTTTTATAATGATGTAACTCAGTTACTAACTCAGTTACTATTTGTGAGAAGTAACTAGTGACTATAACCAATTAAGTCAATTCAATTCAATTCAAATATATTTGTATAGCGCTTTTCACAAAACATATCGTTGCAAAGTAACTTTACACCAAATTAAAGTTTTTACAATATATTTAGTAGTAGCTTACTAATGGTGACTATGTCAAGTTGATGTACATATGGCCGAGATGTATGGTAAAGATCAATTAATGACGTAATCAAACAGACAAATAAGAAACACCATAAATTAATAGCAAAATTCGGTAGTGCTGTATGGTGTTTCAGGGTTGGCATCATCTGAAGTCCTCTGAGGGGTTGGCATCATCTCTTCTTAAGTGTTCTGGATCCAGACTGGTGCTTGTGAGTTTCTAGTTACCACGGGATGTCAATCCCATGGCGGAAACAGAGAACAAATAGGAACATAATTAGCGTAGCTGCTGTTCAAAGCAAGCAAAGAAAGATTTGTTCAACCAGAGCTACAAGATTAATAATATGCATTTGATCAGGTATAACTGCAGGAAAAGTTTATGAGAGGCATTAATTGAATGCTTGGCTAAAAAGATGTGTCTTTAATCTAGATTTAAACAGAGAGAGTGTGTCTGAACCCTGAACGTTATCTGGAAGGCTGTTCAAGAGTTTGGGAGCCAAATGCAAAAAAGCTCTCCTTTAGTGGACTTTGCTATCCTAGGAACTACCAACAGTCCAGAGTTTAGCGATCTTAGGGAGCGTGATGGATTGTAGCGTGGTGGAAGACTAGTTAGGTACGCAGGAGCTAAACCATTAAGTGCCTTATAGGTAAGAAGTGCTATTTTGTAGCTGATGCGGAACCTAATAGGTAGCCTATTGGGGTAATATGATCATATTTTCTTGACCTGGTAAGGACTCTAGCAGCTGCATTTTGGACTATCTGTAGCTTGTTTATTGAAGATTATTTTTTAAATTACTTTTTAAAAGGTTAAAATTTTTTAAATTACTTTTTAAAAGGTTTCAATTACTTTTTAAAGGTAACAAGCCCAACACTGCTTATTATTTATACAATACTATGCAAACTCCTTAAAACACTTGTACAAATACATTTTGAGTTTCGCATTACTTAACTAGCTCCATATGTTTGGCTTTTGTGACGTAGTAAACTTGCTCGGTAGCACACCCGGTACAGCATTGTACTTGCAAAACGAAGTGCTCTTGTGAAACACGAGTAACGCTAAAAGCTCAAAGACTCAGGAATTGTGTTTTAAACCATGTTTGTTTCTGTTATGGGTTAAAGGGGAAGTATCATGAAAATCTGGTGCGTCTACTAACTCATTGTGTTTTCGCAAGCGACATTGGTGTAGCAATTCTAACGCCATGGCAAAAGTTTGAGCAAAGCATGCTCAGTGTTCTGTCGTTGGCTGCACTGACAAGCACAGAACACTATTTAGAGTCCCAACCTCAGAGGAGACGAGAGAAGTGGATTTATTGATTTATTTACTGTATATTATGCTGCTGCCACACAAATCAAATATAAACATGCCATTTCTTTTCCAGCTGTTTAGCTTCACAGACATAACCCACTGTTTTTGTAACTCATGTTTAACTTTAAGTTGTGTATTTGACAGTTTAAGTGCAATAAGACATGAAAGATAACCTGGTTTTAGTATATCAGAAGTTTAAACTAGTATGGTTTAAAATGCATGGTTTCAGTGCAATAGACATAATAATAAAAACCAAACAGATGTTTTTTGGCAGAGTATCCGAGGTACAAGCTGTAACGGCACAGCTCTATTCTGGAAAAGGGGGCGGGAAGCAGCAGCTGATTTGCATTTAAAGAGACATGCACAAAAACAGCATGTTTCTTCTTCTGCTTAAAAATAGACATTTTCAGAATGATATAATAAATGATCTCTAGGGTGTTTTGAGCTGAAACTTCACAGGCACATTCTGGGGACACCTGAGACTTGTATTACATCTTGTAAAAAGTGCCATAATGGGTCACCTTTAAGTTTAGTATGTTACCTTCGAATGCAATAGAGTATTAACCTTTTAGCGGACATTTAGTTTCTGAACTTTCATGACACGTACAACAACCCAAGGAATAAAACGCTGCCAGATTTATGTTAATCTCTTTCAAATACTGTGAAACAAGCAAGAACCTACATATCGTTTTTCAGAAATACAGCCACAGGCACATGAGCCTGGGTTGAATGTTTGGGGAGAGTCTATTATAGACAATCTCTACAGATAGTTCTTCTGGCCAGGAAACATTAGCTCAGACTGAGGACTTCCTCCTCATTAGGATGCTGTTTGGCATATGATTGTTTCTGTGATTGCATGCTCTCAACCTGTCATCTTAAATATCAGCAGCTCCTGTATGAGAGCTGAGGGAATGAAGATTTCAACAAGAAGACGTAAGCCATACATATAGCATGTGAAGACTGTTGTCTTTTCCATCTGCTGCAGAGGAAATGAACACAATGAGTTACAGCAAAGGCAGAACCAGTGAATAGCTAACTAACGGTTCTGATCATACTAACTGTCAGTAGCATGACAGTAACTCGGCTACTTTCATAAAATAGTTGCTTTTGCACTAACAAGTTATATGTTGTTTGCACCAAGTGCAAATAGCGGTATTTTCTGTTTACACTATGTAAAAAAAAAAAGCTGTATTTCTTTGCAATAATATTAGTTAGATGCTATTTATACTACTTATTGCAAGTGGCAGATACTGTTTTTGCACTACAGTATTTTAGTACATTATAAAACAGTATGCAATAATAATATATTGAGTGTAAATTATATTTTTTTATTAAAATTATTAAATGGGTGGCACCTTATTGAGAAAATAAAGCCCTCCCTACACCTACCCCTATAACCTTAACCCATAAACACCCGTGAGACACTTTATTTTACACATTCCAATTATTTATTAAATTTTACTGTAAATAAATGCCTTTCCGGTTTGATATGTGATGTGAAGGGAGAAGAACGAGTTTGACAGAAGGATTCGAACTCGGGTCAATCGTGTCAAAAAAAATCACTACTACGCGCTTTACCGCCTATGTCACTGGAGCCATTATTTGACAGTCGTCTTTTGTAATGTTGATAAACCCAACCACATGCTCATGAGGCAGGCTATTTGCACTTATTGTAAATAGACACTCCGTTAAATAAATTGGTTCAACAAAATGATTTAGCCATTTGCTTTTGAGGCATTTTATGGTGTCTTTTCTTGTAGTGTTACAAAAATGTGTACTATAGAAAGCTATTGATAAAAAGATGGTATACGTGTCCCTGGACCACAAAACCAGTCATAAGGGTCAAATTGAAATGTATACTTCACCTGAAACCTGAATAAATAAGCTTTCCATTGATGTATGATTTGTTAAGAGGATATGACAATATTTGGCTGAGATACAACTAATTGAAAATCTGGAAACTGAGGGTGCCAAAAAAATAAAATAAAATAAAAAAAAAAAGAGAAAATCGCTTTTAAAATTGTCCAAATGAAGTTCTTAGCAACGCATATTACAAATCAAAAATTTAGAATTTAGTTTTGATATATATATATATATATATATATATATATATATATGGTAGGAAATTACAAAATATCTTCATTTACTTAATATCATTACATAATCTAATTATTTTATTTTATTTCATTTCATTTTATTTATTTTTTATTCACGTTTTTAGCAATGCTTATTACAAATCAGAAAGTTTTGATATATTTATGGTAGGAAATTTACAAAATATCTTCATGAAACATGATCTTTACTTAACATCCTAATGATTTTTGGGATAAAAGAACACAATGTATTTTTGGCTATTGCTACAAATTTACCCGTGCTACTTAAGATTGGTTTTGTGGTCCAGGGTCACATATACTAAATTACTAAATAAGTTACAAAATGATGTCGTTTTTTTTTCCCCCCAATTGTGGCATTGAAAAATTGTGTGCATTGGTGATATTTAGTTTATGTAATACAAAAATCTGTTTATTTTTTTTATACTTTATTTGTTCTATTTAATATTGTAGTTGAGATCCTCACTGTTTTTGTGCCTGTTAATAAATAAAAATAATTATTAGGCTATAGATTACAGGTAATGTTCAGTTTCTTGCACAGACTGATCGTTTTGCTTCATAAGACCTCAATATATCGGAGCCACTGATATTCATTTTATCTTCCCTGATGGTTTTTCTTTTTTTTTTTTCAAAGTAAAGGTAGCCACTGACTTGCATTATATAAATCACATGGTAGGTACACTAACAGCAAATTGTGATTTTGGGGTGAATTATCCCTTTAGAAGTAAGTTGAGAAAGAGCTTGGCGCAAGATTGAACTTACTTCACATTCATCCGAGCAGTTAGGCTGATACTGTACAAAATGTGCGCAATAATACATCAGCATTTCCCTCCTCGAGGCAATCTTACCTTTACAATACCCATTATTCTTTCAAGTGCTAACAACCCTCTCCTCCAAACCCTTTTTTTGAAGTTTCACCAGGCCTCCAGAGTGTTACGTGCCTACGGCTTCTCAGGACGGTTAACAGACTCTCCTGCAGGCTGGCATCTCTGCCTCCTGCCAGCTCGATCTGCGTTGGCAGCGTTTGTCCGTCCGTCCGTCCGTCCGCGGCTCCTACAGCAACAGCCTGCTGGGCTGGAGGCTTGATTTGAGGCCAACGGGTCTGCCTTTAATCACAGAGCGCAACACCAGCACAATGCTCAGGAGTCTCGCTCGCTCTCCTGCGTTCTGGGATGATCCGGTCTGGTGCCTTGCCATCAGCATGGACTATCGTTTAGTTCTCTCGTGGGCTGGTTTCTCCTACGTAATGTATGGCGTGTATCTGAGCAGCCGAAATGGCAATTAGACACACAAATTGTGCTTATTTCCGTTTGTGCGATATCTTGCTGTAGCAGATAGCATTAGCGCGCACCCTTTTTTGATTGATCCCTATCAATTCATTATGTGATTCCAGTGAACCACAGCCCGCTGGGACTATAACAATGTTCTCAATGTTCTCAAGCTTCATCACACGCCACATTTTTAAAGGGTCAGGAAACATTTTTTGAGAGACTAACAAAAATCTGTTGCACAAGATGAGTAGTACTTTTTCCAAATTTTTGGGGTAAATTCTTTTGTATTGGGTTGTAATCAACATTGAGTAAACGTCACATGAATATAATGTTAAAGTGTTTGATTTACACTAGCTTCGAAGACAAATGTCAACAGTTTCTCTGTTAAAAACGAGATGGGCACTTTTTCAGCCTTTCATGAACACCGGATGCAAATTATTTTGTGATATGCAATTATATTATGTAATAAGTCTCTCTGTAAACTTGTTCAGTTCTCAAAAACAAGCCTAGACTAGAAAATAGACTTGATTAATCGCTTCAGTGAGGGATACGTGGACGCAAACAAAAGATGGTTTATGTTGTGATCCACATTATATTGGCTGTTTATAAAAGCTTCTTTGAATGATTGAATTCTTTCGTTAAAGTGCTGAATTCACTAAAACCCTGTTGTCCTACACGCCCCGATCCCAAGATGCAACCCACTTAGTTGTTCCAAATACTGTAAGAATGTCAGTTTGTGGAAGAGGATTTTAATAAAGTTGGAAAATGGAAACTGATTAAACGCACGTCCTCAACAGAGTTACGTCAACTCACGTACATCAGCACTGCAAAATCAGACATTATTAATAGAGACAGTGAGAAGATGAGGTTTCAGTGAGATGAAGTTTGATGGTCTGTTTAAGGGGCCTTCAGAGAATGTGATGTCAAAGATTTGATTTGATTTATTTTACGCTATAATTGTACAGAATTATTATAAATGATAAATTCTAAATTATATAGATGTCTGTCAGTTTGTTTTAGGATCCTTCCGAAGGTATGTTTGCAATGCTTATAATTTAATTTAATTTAATTTCATTTAATTTAAAAAAGAATAATTTACAATAATTGTAGCATTTTATTTTATTTGTATAATCACTTGTGCTAAATTAACATTATACTTTGTAGTGCTAACTACTTTAGAGATGATGCATTTCATTTTTAATTTTATTAATGTTCGTATTTATGATTCATTATACTAGATAAACACTAATTTGTAGTGCTAATTACTTAAGACATAATGTTGCCAGAGCTGCCATTATTTATTTATTTATTTATTTATATTTTTATTTTTCATAATTAATGAGTTAGTAAATAATAATAAATTTAATAAAAAAAATATTTTATTTTATTTTATTTATTTTATTCTATTTTTTTTTTTTTTTTTTTATCTTTCTTAGACGCTTAGATGGGCCAAGAAGTGATTTTCTGTATAATTGTCCATTTATGTGTAGTTTATTCACCACAAGTAATGGTGATATGTTTTGGTCTTGAATACCAGTAAAAAAAAAAAAAAAAAAAAAAAAAAACACTTCTCAAATTGAATCTTCCTGGGATTTTACAAATCAAGATAACTATAGACCATTGTTTTTGGACCAAGAGATATGACAGCTCCATTTGTGTTTCAAAATTGCTTTTCTAAGAAAACTCTGACATAATTTAGAGAACAAGTGAAAAGGATGAGGCCAAATCTGTTGACAATATTTCCATCTGGTTCTGGTGATTTGGTATTTACTGTGAGGCTGTAAGGAGGTGCTTGGGGTCTGTGGAAAAATGCATTTTTATGACTTTCAAAGTTATTCATGTTTAAAGCAGTTCACTTCCAGGATAAAAATTTCCTGATAGTTTACTTACCCCCAATGTCATCCAAGATGTTCATGTCTTTCTTTCTTCAGTTGCTGCAAAGAAATTATGTTTTTTGAGAAAAACATTCCTGGAATTTTCTCCATATACAGTAATAGACTTCAGTGGTGGCCAACAGGTTGAAGGCCAAAGTTGCAGTTTCAGTGCAGTTTCAAAGAGCTCTACACAATCCTAGCCGAGGATTAAGGGTCTTATCTAGTCAAACGATCAATCATTTTCTAAAAAAATTAAAATTTATACACTTTTTAACCACAAATGCTCGTCTTGCACCAGCTCTGCGATGTACATGTGCCTCTTGACGCATTGCATAATTATGTTGGAAAAGTCACTTGTGGTTGGTTCTTCATTTGTGTAATTTAATTAAAAAAGGTAGGGTGGGCAAAAAACTATCATCTCATTTTCAAACGTCTCATTTTCTTTTCCAACTTCAAAATCGTCTGACGTCGTTGTTTTACCATTTTTTGTAAAGGCTGATTGTCTTTCTTGGCACGTTTGCTTTGTAAACACTGGGTTTGTGCTTCTGCCTACTTCAGGGTGCGTGATTATGTAACGCGTGAGGTCGAGCTAGTGTAAAGACAAGCATTTATGGTTAAAAAGTATATCAATTTGTATTTTTCTTAGAAAATGACTGATTGTTTTGCTAAATATGACCTTTATTCCTCAGCTGGGATCGTTTAGAGCCTGTCCTGTCTTCTTCGCTTAGCAAGCAATAATGACTCTGACGACATGAATTAAAACAAAAGAACTGCTTTACTGAAGTTTCGAGCAGGATTATACAGGGAGTGTTGGTTGTTTATAGGCACTTCTTCATTCTCGTGCGCGCTCTCGATTCTAAAGCATTATGGGCAACTGTTCTTAAAGGGGAACTGCCCAATAAATGACTATATAAACTGTTTCTGTTCTTATCACTGAACAGTGAATTAAACTTATATTCAGTGTTTGACTTGTGTTACTCTAATTTAAGTCACAACAGAGCCTTTTGAAGCTGCACTGAAACTGCTTTGTGGATCTTCAACTGAATGGCCACTATATGGAGAAAAATCCTGGAATTTTTTCCTCAAAAACCCTCATTTCTTTTCGACTGAAGAAAGAAAGACATGAACATCTTGGATAACATGGGGGTGATTTCATTACCAGGAAATGTTCATTCTGGAAGTGAACTTCTCCTTTAAGACAATCATTTTCTAACATTTACTGAACTAGATATTCTGTTTCATACTGCTTTTTGGACTGTGTGAAGGTTTGCGAGAGGAAGAGATTTTAATTACTTCCACTTTTGGATGCAACCTGTTATGGCATTTTCTACAAAATAAATGGTTTTGCAGCAAATCTGATCCAGATAATTGAACTTGGGCAGCAACCAGTGATTATTTTGATTATTTAATAAGCTGATTAATTAGATAAAAAGCCAAATTTATTTAAAAACTCATACAGCCTGATGTGTCCTCATAACATTTTACAAAGCGAAGGCTGCGAAAACAATTACACATCGTAAAAATTCTGTTTAAAGGAGAATTTCACTTCCAGAACAAAAAATTGTACAGATAATGGGTAACACTTTACAATACATGTGCACAAATATGCATTAATTCATGCTTAATTAATGCACAGATAATCATGAGTTAATGTATAATTCATGAAGAACTAAACCATTTATTAATGATTCCTACATCAGCAACTAATGAACATTCTATATGATTCATAGATTAAGTAATCAATAAATTGTTATTAGTTAAATGTGTCATAATGCATTAATTCCCTAATAACTTATTTTATTAATTAATGATGTAAATTCATATATTAATTACCACAGTGGTCAAAGCTATGTACTTGAACTTCCAGTTGTCTGCTTTAAATACTCATTAGCTAATGATTTGCTAATGTATCATGTTGTGACTTTACTTGCTGAAGCACAGAACTATTAACTAATTGTTAAGTAATATGTCATTGTGGTTATGGATGTAGAATTAGTTAGTTAGTCATGTACCTCAATGAGTTGGAGCTATGCATTTTCATGGGTTGAAGCCATGCATTTCAACCAGTTGTCTGCTTTAATTAACCATTAGCTAGTGATTTGCTAATATTTCATTATGTTACGACTTTACTTGTTGAGGCACATGACTAACTAATTCTAAATCCATAATCACAATGACATATTACTTAACAATTAGTTAATAGTTCTGTGCCTCAACAAGTAAAGTCATAGCATAATGATATCTTTGCAAATCATTAGCTAATGATTAATTAAAGCAGACAACTGGAAGATGATATGCATGGCTTCAACCCATTGTGGTAATTAACACATTAATTTACACCATTAGTTAATAAAATAAGTTATTAGGGAATTAATGCATTATGACACATTTAACTAATAACAATTTATTGATTACTTAATCTATGAATCATATAGAATGTTCATTTGTTGCTGATGAAATAATTATTAATACATAGTTTAGTTCTTCATGAGTTATATATTAACTCATGATTATCTCTACATTAGTTAAGCATGAATTAATGCATATTTGTGCACACGTATTGTGAAGTGTTACCAGATAATGTACTCACCCCCTTGTCATCCAAGATTTTCATGTCTTTCTTTCTTCAGCTGATAAGAAATTATGCTTCTTGAGGAAAACATTTCAGGATTTCTCTCCATATAGTGGACTTCTATGGTGCCCAGGAGTTTGAACTTCCAAAATGCAGTTTAAATGCAGCTTCAAATGGCTCTAAACGATCCTAGCCGTGGAAGAAGGGTCTTATCTAGCGAAACGATCTGTCATTTTCGAAACAAATTGACAATTTATGTACTTTTAACCTCAAATGCTTGTCTTGTCTCATCTCTGCGATGTGCATGCGTAGTCTGTGTAATCCGGGTCAGTACAGTTAGGGTATGTTGAAAAACTCCCGTCTCATTTTCTTCTCCAACTTCAAAATCATCCTACATCGCTGTTTTACCTTTTTATTTGTAAAGGACATTCGATCTTCTTTGCCTGTTCACTTTGTAAACACTGGGTCGGTACTTCTGCAGCGATGTAGGATGATTTTGAAGTTGGGGAAGAAAACGAGATGTGAGTTTTTCGTCATACCCAAACTTTAGTGACTGTATTGAACCGGAAAAAACTGAGTTCACACAGACTTAAACAAAATGAGCGTTTAAGGTTAAAAAGTATGTAAACTGTCAATTTGTTTCGAAAATGACCAATCGTTTTGCTAGATAAGACCCTTCTTCCTCGGCTGGGATTGTTTAGAGCCATTTGAAGCTGCATTTAAACTGCATTTTGGAAGTTCAAACTAGTGTTGGTTTCATCAACAAAAATTATGACTAAATATCGTTGTCAACGAACCTTTATCACGTGGCAAAAATGAGACTAGACGCAACGTAAATGCTGGTCATGTGATGATGACTATAATTAAATGTATAATGCGATATTGTTGACGAATAAAAATGAGACTAAATGTGGTTTACAGAATAAAAAGTATGCTAAAATGTCTAAAATGTATGCTAAAATGTAAAAGACGAAACGAAATGTTATAACATTATTTCGTTTTGTTTAGTCGCGTTATTATTATTATTTTGCAGTATTTCTGAAGTGGGCTGCATCAGGTCGCACTGCGCAGACGCAGGCGACGTCACTTCCTCAAGCCCCTCTCGCGGCATTATTTAGCAGACGACAACAAACAAAGTTAAGTCTGACACAGAGAAAGAGACTGATGGCCGGCCAGCCGGGGTTCGTCTTTGGGAGAAAAAGAAGAAATGATTCAAAATTTATGCGTGTGTACTTCTAACATGTTTGGTTGGTAAAATAACTGTTGTAAATTCATATATCAGAGCATCTTCCGTGTCTGGAATGGATGTGTTCTTGAGTCTATAAGGTAACAATAATATAATAAGATAACCTTGTTTGAAATGGGTTTGGCTAAAAGAAAATTTTGGTTTCGTCTATACTACTAGATACTATATTGACGGGGTTAAACAGAATTGCATTACTAAAAAGAGACTAAAATACAATTTTTTTTGATTAAAACTTGACTAAATGTCATCAGTTTTCGTCGACTAAAACTCGATGAAAATAGTCATGGATAATTCTGACTAAAATAAGACTAAAATGCTCAGACTTTTAGTTGACTGAAACTTGACTAGACTAAAAAGAGTATGAATATGACTAAAACTAATAAAAACTAAAATGACAGCTTCACCCAAAGACTAGACTAAAACTATAATTAAAACAGGCCGCCAAAAACAACACTAGTTCAAACTCAGATAATTCCTGAATTTTTTTTCCTCAAGAAACATAATTTCTTATCGACTGAAGAAAGAAAGACACGAACATGACAAGGGAGTGAGTAAATTGTTTGTAAATTTTTGTTCTGGAAGTAAACTACTTGTTTAAGTAGTAATTAAAACAAAAGATTATTGGAGTACTTTTTTAAAGAAAATACCGTTTCAGCTTTTCCACGTCAGAATTTCACGTTTAATTTAATGTGATACATTTCGTTTCTTTGTAAGTATATGTGAAATTTGATTCACAGGAAATCTGAATGTATCCTAGAATGTAGTCTAGGCAGTGAAAATTGTGGAAATTGATGTGGGAAAAAAAAGGTTTAAATATAAACATTACATTCTAAAACACCATTTATTTAAAGCAGACGATAAAATCACTAACAGAAAAAAAAATAAAAATGAAAGTCTAAATATTAAGAGGTCGGAAGTACATTTGCAAAAGGATCATCATATTTGATGTTCTTGACATCAACAAGTCCTAAGTTCTTCTCAATTTAATGTTTTTGAGAAGTTACTCACCAGAGGTTTCTGCAGCGAGACGGTCATCGGGAAGGCGTCTTCTGTCATTGATCTGCAGTTGGGCGAGCAGTTCGCTTATGTGCGCCAGTTTTACTTCACATTGTTTTTGTCTTTAAAAAGCGAATCCCGTTTTCTGTTAAGAATTCATCAGATTGTGTTATTTAACTCCCATTTGCGGTGACTGTCAGAAGCCAGGAGACACAGCCAGGCCTCCAAATCATGTTCATTGTCTTTTTCATTGTCTTATTAACGTGTCTAACGTTTTCTTTTTTTCCTCTGATAACTACTTTTGCCGTTTCCCCTCATGACTCATGAGGTGAGTCATTTGTTTCCAGGAATAATGTGCATTCTTACAGAAGATAGTTATTAAAATTACTGTAATTTATCAATGAGGCATTAAACACCATCTGCCAGTGGGGCGTGAAGGTGATTGGGCTAAACGCAGCGCTTATGTAAGTGTGGACAGAGATGATTCTGCTGCCAGTAATTGGTTACTCTGAGTTTTTAGTGATGAAGTATTTATATGAGAGTATGATTGCTCTGTGTAGAATGATTTTTTGTTTGCATTATATCATAAGATATTACCTTGTTTATACATACGATGCATCGCAAGATGTTCTGATTTGCGGGTGTGATGTTGCTTCACAGTTTAATGAAAAGTACTGTTAATATTGAGCAACTTGCGTTTCAGGCCAAACTTGGCCAGTTTATTTGTATATTTGTCTCGGCCAATGAAAATGGTTCTAAATGAATCCAGAGAACCAAAACTTTGTGATCCATAATCTGACATATTGTAATACACAACTGTTCAAAAGTTTGACGTTGGTAAGATTTTATAAGAAGACCCTTTATGCTCACTAAGGCTGCATTTATTTGATCAAAAATATAGAAAATACAGTAAGAATATTATTACAATTTAATATATATTATTATTACAATTTAAAGTAGTATAATAATATAATAATATATTATTATTATTACAATTTAAAGTAGCTGTTTTCTATGTAAATACTTGTTAAAATGTAATTTATTTTTATGATCAAAGCTGAATTTTCAGCATCACTACTGTCACATGATCCTTCAGAAATCATTCTAATATGCTGATTATTATCAATGTTGAAAACAGCTGTGCTGCCAAATGTTTTTGTGTAAACTGTGATGCATTTTATTTCTTTCGTAACATTATAAATGTCTTTACTGTCACTTTTGATCAATTTAATTTGTCCTTGCTAAAGACAAGTATTGATTTCTTTCAAAATAAATAAATAAAATAAATAAATAAATCTTACTCGCCCCAGATTTTGAATGGTAGTTTATACTGGTAGATATTTGCAACTGTGGATGTGACCACCCACTGCATGTATGTAAACTCTTAACTTGTACATTTCATATTTTTTTAAATATAATTTCTAATGACATTTAACATGTGTAGTTCATTGAGGTGTTTTTGATTCCTATTTTCTATCAAATGCATGACACTGTGTTCTGTTCCGGTAATGTTTAGTTGTTTTTTTTGCTCTGAATAGCAACGGTTCTTGTCTTCACTTACTGTACATTTTCCTCCACCCTCTGGAGATCTTCTGTATGTTCAGTGGTTTGGTGGTTGGACGCTGTCCATGGGTGAACTTCACCTTAAATGCTCCTACAAAACATTAATACTGATACTTGCAGTCTAAGAGCAACAAGAATCCGGTGTTTTATAATGATTCGTTTTTATCCAGGTAAATATCCCTCATTCAGGTAAGGAAGTAAACAGCCGTGACCATTTAAAAAGCCTTGCGAGGATGAGGCGTTATGAGAGCGGCCTCTGTTTGGAGCGATTAGAGGAAAGAGATATTTATCGGTGATAATTGACATGTCACAGGGAGTGGAGGGCTGGTTCTGCTTGGCTTCAGAATCATACTGGATCTGTTATTTGTTTTTCCATCTGTTCGGAATAAAAGAGGGAGGCTCTGTTGTCTCTGAGACAGCTGTGATGTCAGAGACGGGGAAAGATTGGACGGATTTGGAGGATTGTAGGGGCGAGACGTGATCTATGATTTTGTATTAGGGTAGTAGTAGTAGTAAAATGCTAATTAATTGTGTTTATCAAGTTATCAACAAACAGTCTGGCTGATAAGATGACTTAAAGAAGTAGACTGTGGTGACGGTGCTTGGACTGGTGGTTGGACTTTTTCCAACTGTGTCAAGAGACAAGCAATGAAAAACTTGCATTCTGTTGGTCTTTTTGAAATTATTCCGAGAGTATTGTTACTTTTTTTTTTCGAAGTATCAAAGAAATTGATACTTTTACAGTGTCCTGCACTAATATTGGCATCCTTGGTAAATATGTGACCCTGGACCACAAAGCCAGTCATAAGCAGCACGGGTATATTTGTAGCAAAAGCCAACAATACAGTCTATTGGCTGAAAAAATCATTAGGATATTAAGTAAACATTATGTTCCATGAAGGTATTTTGTAAATTTCATACTGTAAATATATCAAAACTTAATTTTTGGTTAGTACTATGCATCTCTAAGAACTTAATTTGAGCAACTTTAAAGGCAATTTTCTCAAGATTTAGATTCCAGATTTTCAAATTCTCGACCAAATATTGTCCTATCCTAACAAACCATTCTATTAATGAAAAGCTTATTTATTCAGCTATCATTTGACATATACATCTCAAGTTAAAAATAAAAAATAAATTGACCCTTATAACTGGTTTTGTGGTTCAGGGTCACATATGAGTAAAGGTGGCTGTAAAAAAATAAATCTGCATTGTTTATCCTTTTGATAATTTACTCAAAAATTCACAAAATTATTACCTTTCACTGAATCAAAACAGTGGAAAGTGGGCGGAAAATCTCATTATGAAATAAATGTTTTTCTCTAGTTCACTTTGGCCACAATTATTGGCACCCAAATATTGCCACGTCCTTTTCCCAAGAAAACAGCTCTGAGTTTTCTCCTGTAATGCCTGATAAGTTTGGAGAACACCTGACAAGTGATCTGAGACCATTCCTTAATACAGAATCTCTCCAGATCCCTCAGATTCCCAGCTCTGTGTTGGTGCTTCTTCTCTTCAGTTCACCCCACTCATTTTCTATAGGGATCAGGTCAGAGCACTGGGACGGCCATGGCAGAAGTTTTATTTTGTGCTCAGTGACACATTTTTGTGTTGATTTTGATGTTTGTTTTGGATCATTGTCTTGATGGAAGATCCAACCATAGCCCATTATAAGACTTCTAACAGAGGCAGTCAGGTTTATATATATATATATATATATATATATATATATATATATATATATATATCTGTTGCTGTTTTATACACTAATTCAATGTTTGCAAACAGTGATGACGTTTTTTGTGGGCGGAGCTTATCTGGTTGCAGAAAATGACGGTTTTCATGTGGCAGTCTATGGAGCCATGGAATAAAAGAATAAAAAAGTTTTGAGTTTATAAAAATTTAAGTTTATATTTCAGAATTCGGACTTTATTCTCGCAATTTCGAGATTAAATCTTACAGTGCTGATAAGAAAAACCAACTCGTTATTTTCTCTTTTCCCCTCGGCTCTGGCTTTTTTCCCCCCTGAGAATTGACAAACTCACTATTGTTGAGTTGAATCGAGTTATAAAGTCCGAACTAGGAGATATTAAAAAAAAAAGTGAGATAAAATAAATAAATGTTATGTAGAATGTTAATAGTAATAGGTTTGAATATTACATGCTGTAACTGTAGGGCTAATGCAATGCGTCCCATAAGAACAGCATATCTGAATATTATGTAAACATATTGTTTAAATCAAATGTATGCTTTAAATAGAGCAATCATAGCAGTTTAATCTGTAATCTGTCTGTTTAAACGTCTGCATTTAACTTAATTTTATAGATTTTTACCCTTTTCACTTCACTTGCTACCAGTGTTTTTCTGCCATCAGCATGCGCACACAGCTGCGAGTGACGTAACTGTGACGTCTACTACGAATTGGTCTATTAAAACCATGATGCCAGGTATCTGAACAAGATGTCCAGGACCTCCGGCAGAAAAATAGGCCCAAAACATTAAAGAACCAGCGAGTAAAAATGGGCCAAAAAGCTCTTTTTTTATATTTCATTTGACCACAGAAACCAATCCCATTTGAAGCTCTAGTTGTGTCTGGAGTTTGTTTTTGGATGAGCCAGGAGGATTTTTCTTGAAACCCTTCCGGACAACATGTGGTGACGTAGGGGCTGTTTGATCATTTTTTAGGCATTCTGACCCCAAGACTCAACTAACCTTTGCTGTTCTCCAGCTGTGATCTTTGGAGACTCTTTGGCCACTCAAACTGTATTCACTGTGCATTATGTGATATAGACACAAATCCTTTTCCAGGCAGATTTGTAGCACCTTTAGTTGATTAGAACTTCCTAATTATTATCCTGATGGTGGAAATGAGGATTTTCAATGCTTTAGTACTTTTTTTATATCCACTTTCTATTTTTTGAAGCTCAACAATCTTGTTCTGCACATCAGAACTATATTATTTGGTTTTTACTCCTTGTGACAGAAGATTAAGGAAATTTGGCCATTGTGTTCCTCATATTTATAATCCTGTGGAACAGGAAGTCGTGACTGGACAATTTTATGTTCCTAGTCACCCTGGTGTGCTAAAAAAAAATGTAAATATGAATAAGGGGGAGCACAATTCTTGCTGTTACCAAACCATTAACTATGACTTTTGCATCAGTAAACTACTAATTTGTTGCTTATTAGTAGTTAATAAGGTAGTTGTAAAGTTTAAGTATTGGGTAGGATTAGGGATGTAGAATATGTGCTTTATAAGTACTAATAAATAGCCAATATGTTATGAATAGGCATGCTAATAAGCAACTAGTTAATAGTGAGAATTGTTCTCTAGACTAAAGTGTTGCCGAATAGGAATATACTTCAGAGATTTTTTTTTTTTTTTTACCTATTAGAATTTCTAGGGTTGCCAATAATTGTGGGCAACATGCATTGGAGAAAAACATTTAATTCATAATAAGAATTTTTTTTTTTTTTTTTTTTTACTTCAGTGAATGGTTAGAATTTTATGAATTTTTAAAATTAAAGATCAAACAGATAAACAATGCAGATTTATTTTCACAGCAGCCTTTGTTCATATTTACAAAGGGTACCAATATTAGTGGAGGGGGATGCATTAAATTGATCAAAAGTTGCAGTAAAGAAATTTATAATGTTACAAAAGATTTCTTTTTCAAATAAATGTTTTTTTAACTTTATATTCAATCCTGAAAAATAAAATGTATCATGGTTTCCACAAAAATATTGGACAGCACACGTTTTTTTTTTTTTTTGGGAAACATTGATAATAACCAGAAATGTTTCTTGAACAGCAAATCAGTATTTTAGAATGATTTCTGAAGGATCATGTGACACTGAAGCCTGGAGTAATGATGCTGAAAACTCGGTTGTAATCACAGAAATAAATTACATTTGAAATATATTTACGTTCGAAAACAGCTATTTTAGATTGTAATAATATTTCACAATTTTTAAAAGCTTTGGTGAACAGAAAAGACTTTCAAAAACCTTACCAAACCCAAACTATTGAACAGTAGTGTAGATGTACCAGATAGATGAGATTTTATGACTTGCCATATGAGAGTCAGTCCTCAAGATTAAATATGGAAACGAATTGTATTTATGTGCAGTGCGAGCAAAACCTAAACGTCTTTGACATTTGACTTTTATAGACATTTTACTTGTTGATTCAGTGCCACAGTGCTGACTACACCACTTCTGTTTTGTTTCAGATGCATCATCAGCTCAAATCCGATGGGATACTGCTGCATGCTGTCATCTGTTCAGACGGAGTGACATTTGTCTGGTAAAAATCACATTACTACATCAAATAAACTCCCCGACATAAACGCATACGACGGGTCTCGCAGGATGCTCTGGATAGCATTATTGAGGCTCTGTACGGTAAATAAAAGCTGTATAGATTTACAGAGGCTGAATTTATCGCTCAAGCGCTCTCGATCTCACTCAGCACAGGGGAGAAGATGATCCACGACTATAAAGTCCGTCCAACCGTGAACCCGAGGGAAAGAATGCATCAGCCTCGAATGTTATCGTACTCTGAGCGGTCTGACATTTACAGCGCTTGTCCTGATCCTGCCTCGTCTCACAGCCCCATCAACCTGAGGCCTTTATTTATACCTTCATTTATACCAGGATTTACTGTAGGAGGAGGACAGTTTGTTCTCTGCATGATCGCTGTCATCACTGACGACTAGGTAAATATAAAGTACAGTTGAGTCGCATGGAATTTGCATTTTCATTAATCCTGGATGCCTTGTTTGTTTTTGTTTTGCATTGGTCTCAAATGAGAAATCACATGCAAAAATCCAACACCTCTTCTGTGTTCTGTGATCTGTGTTGGTGTGAAGAGAACTTTAAGGCTCAAAGTCACTTCAGTCCACGAGATAATAGCTTTTGCTCCACTTCATAATAATTAAAAAAAAAAACATAATAATTAAAAAAAAACTTAAAAAAAAAAAACTGACAAAAAAAAAAAAACATGACTACTAAAGCACAATGGCAATCTGCAATGAACAAATCATTCTTATGAGACGTTTCTTTTTAATGAATCAGTTTCACTGGTTCACAAATCACATTCCGTTATCTAATCACGACTAATTCAGTGTCTCAGATTAACAAAATGCTAAACTAGTCTTATCAGACAAAACAGGTTATGTATGCTTTTGTCCCATCTATTTACTTGCGTTAATACTTCATATTTTGACCAAAATGTGCAGTTTTTACAGATCATGCAGGGTATGCATACTGTATGCAAAATTATGCAGATGTTTTCACTAGGCCTGTCAATCGATTAAAATTTTTAATCTAATTAATTACATGATTTTTCAATTAATTAAGCGCAAAATAAATTTTACTGTGAAAATACCCGCAAAAGATTTAAAGCTATTTTTGTGTTTTGCTAAATAAATATTTTAGTTGATTCAGTTTATTACACATAAACATTTAGGGCTGCATCGGCCCAGGGTTGCCAGGTTTTCACAACAAAACTCGCCCAATTGCTACTCAAAACTAGCCCAATCGCATTTCAAGCGGGGTCCCCATTAAAAATTGCGTTCCGGGGGATAAAGTACATGTTTTTTTTTTTTGTCTAGGTTCCCCTGGTAAATTATTTCAGAGGCTAAATATGGCGTTATTAGGGTCACTTCAACCCACGGCAACACTGCTAAAGTAGCCCAATTCCGCGGGAAAACTGCAAACTATGGAACTATGGAACATAAATGGATCATTTGAGAAACATCTCAGTATTTTTTGTTCATATGATGAAAGTCACTGGTAACCAAAACAGCATGCTAAAGGTCATTGCACACTGAGTCAGAAATTTTTGCACGTTAAAAAAAAATAAATACGACCTCACGTTATGTCAATCACGTTTACATCCGTCATAAAAAAATTCGGATCAGGTTCAATTTTCTGCGTTTTTTGGCATCTGTAGCAAGCATTTTGAGAGGTGTTTTGACAAATCAGAGCCATCGTACAAGCGAACGCCAAAACCAAGAATTGTCTTTGTCTCACATTATAAAGCACTATAAAGGTCCTTGAACTCTTTGAGTTCACAGAAATTAGTGGTCTTCTTTATAATGTGTGGCCAGTAACGTTAACAAAGCATCATAGTTTACTGACATCCTAAAGTAAACTTTGAATCGCCCGGGATAATCACACAGCTCCTTAAGGAGGTGCGCACAAAAAGTATTCTCTCCCTCTCTATATCTTATAATCTTATTATATATGTCCTTTCTTTTTCTCTTTTAAGAAGAGATTGAACAACAAAATTATCCTCACTGCTTGAAGATTCCATTGTGTATTGTTTTGCAAATTTTTTCGCAACGGATGAATTAATTCGCATCGGGCTCAGTGTGCAAGGTTTCTGTGCATGACGAATTTTTAGGATGACGAATATGAAAAAATGCATACAAAAACTTCAGACTTCAGTGTGCAATGACCTTAACAGTCTTCAAAATAACTTCTTTTATGTTCCGCAAAAGAAAGGTATGAAATGACATGAGGGTAAGGAAATGTTGACATAGTTAAATTATTTTTTTGTGAACTATCACTTTAATGTTTTTTTTTTTTTTTTTCTTTTTCTTATTTTTTTTTTTTTATAATGAAATTATACTCTAAACAAGAAACTAAATCTGCCAGCAGGTGGCAGTATGTCTTTGAGTCGTTCATTTATTCATATTGGCGGATTCATTCAGAAATGAAGTAAACGGCTCTCTGTTTGAATGTGCTTTTGAATCATTGATTCAAGCGATTCGTTCAAAACGCGGCTTCATTCAGAAACTAAACACCGCCGTGTTGCTCAGACGTGCAACAATTCTGCTATGGCTTCAAAGGTAATATGTTCTCTGTGAAATTGAGCAAAAACAAATAATATTCAGTTTAAAATATAATACAATATCAACTTCTTATTTACTGAACTGCTGTATAAAATCACATTTAAGCTTGTGATAGTTCATGACAGAATCTGCACTCATGTCATATTGCTCTTTCTGCCCATGTATATCATGTGATAATGTGATAAATGAGACAAAACACATAGAGGGGCATTTTTTGCACCAAATTCTTGAATTCTAGGGCATAATTGTATTTGTGGAGTTGTTGCCCTGCATCATATTTGTCAGCAGTCAACTATATGAAATATAAGGTTATGTACATGTCTGAGGGCGGGGCCAGTGCATTAACTGCTTTAAAATATTCTAATCACAATATTTTTCATAACTAATTAAGTTGATGCGTTAAACTGAGAGCCCTAGTTTTCACACAGTAAATATTGCAATGGTGACTTACAAATAAATGAAACTGTAAACATAAAATTAGTGCATGTGAATGTAACTTTTGACCTGATTAATTGGTGGAGAAGCGTATTGGTCTTGACCCGGTGGGAGTTCACAGTAAAGGAGGAGGTCAGTGTGACTTTTCATAGTTTCTGCGATCTTTTCAGTAGAGCTTATGTGAAAAGCAAAGGCCAAAATGAAAAGAAAATCTGACAGATCTTAGTACTCGCCTCCGTCCTGACGCGCTAATGCCGTCTTTCATCTCCGCGGTCGCTGCCATCTCGCCGGTTACGGTCGCATCGCCATGGCGATGTACAGAAAACAAACGGCCAGGCGTGATGTCATAGTTGGACAGCTTCATTTTCCCCCACAGAGTGGAAGACGAGGACTGTGGGAGTGGAGGATTCTGGCAGGTCAGCGGCGCTGTGCGGTAACTCTAGAGGAGGATGCTACTGTATCCCATTGTTTCTCTATGCTACCTGCAGTCAATGCACTTTAAAAGGTTACAGTTAGCATGACAAAAGAAATCCAACTGGAACAAGGCCTTCTCTTAAGCGCTTGTTTGACTGCGGAGCATGAGAGTCCTGCAGTGTGAAACTCAGCAAGTCAGCCCACAACTGAGAGGCTGTAGAACATGTGTGGGTGTTTCTGACACTCTAGGAACTCTTTGTCCTAAAATAACTCCATTTGTTTATTTATTTACTTAAAATGTTAATACCAAATAACATTTTTATATAAATGCACATTGTAGTGTACAAATGTAGTGTGTATTTGTATATAAATTGAATTAGAGAGTAACGTTATATATAGTTAGTAAGTAAATAAATAAACAATTTTTAAAACTTTTTTAAAATTAATAATCTTTTTTTTTTTTGCATCATCTGATGCACATTATGCAATATTTGTTCATTTGTTACCTTTTTTGTAATTTATGTAAAGTGATACCTATTTTTTCCCCACACAATAAATATTGCAATGGTAACAAACAAACAAACAAACAAACAAATAAATAAAATATTATAGAGTAATTTTTTTAAAAACTTTTTTCTTATTTTTAAATACAGTTTTTTTTTAATGTGTTACCTTTTTTGTAGTTTATCTAAAGTGATACCTATTTTTTCCCCAAACAATAAATATTGCAATGGTAACAAACAAACAAATAAATAGATAAATATTATAGAGTAATTTTTAAAAACTTTTTTGTTTCTTATTTTTAAATTAATTTTTTTTTAATTTACCTTTTTTTGTAGTTTATATAAAGTGAAACCTATTTTTTCCCCACACAATAAATATTGCAATGATAACAAACAAACAAACAAACAAACAATAAATAAATATTATAGAGTAATTTTTCAAACTTTTTGTTTCTTATTTTCTTCTTCTTCTTCTTCTTCTTCTTCCTCTTCTTCTTCTTCTTCTTCTTCTTCTTCTTCTTATTAATTTTATTTTTTTCCCCATATTTTTGCATCATCTGATGCACATTATGCAATATTTTTTTAATTGTTACCTTTTTTTGGAGTTTATGTAAAGTGATAGCTATTTTTTCCACCACACAATAAATGTTGCAATGGTAACAAACAATATTATAGATATTATAAATATTATAGAGTCTTTTTTTTTTTAAACTTTTTCGTTTCTTATTTTTTAATTAATTTTATCAGATTTTTTGCATCATCTGATGCACATTATGCAATATTTGTAAATTTGTTTTTTTTTTTGTAGTTTATGTAAAATTATACCTTTTTTTCCCCCACACAATAAATATTGCAGTGGTTATGTACATGCATAAATACATTCATTCAATAAATAAATAAATAAATAAATATTACGTTAAATTCATATAGACATTTTGTTTACATTTACTCTTTATTTTTAATTAATTATTTTCTTATTTTTTGCATCATTTGATGTACATGATGCAAATATTTATTAATTTGTTTTGTAACCTTTTGTTACCTAGTTTATGTAAGATTTTACAGACCCCCCCCCCCCCCACACACACACAATAAATGTTGCAATTTAAGTAAATAAATAAATAAATAGTATGTTTACTTAATATATATTATTTTATGTCTGTTTTTTGATATTTTAAAATCGAATTAAGTATTCTTATGTTTTTAGCATCATTTGATGCAAAAAAAAATGTAACAAACAAATAGTCTGTTAAATTCATATGGGCGAATTTATGTTTACATTATTGATATTTTAATGTTACATTAAATATTCTCACACTTTGCACATCATTTGATGCACACAATGCAAACATTTGGTGATGGTGTTATTTATCCAATTTTTTTTTTTAAATAATATTTTGTACATGGAATAGTGACTTTGAATCAATCAATCAATCAATCAATCAGTCAATACTAAATTTATGTTTACACTGTTGATATTTTAAAATTATAATATCAAAATATTTCTCGATAGTTTTGTTTACCCTTTTCATGTAACTCATGTCAAAATTACACAAATGTTTTCACAAGTAAATATTGCAATAGTGTTTGCAAATATTGCAAACAGAGAAGAATGAAAATCTGCCAGTCTGAATTAAAATCAGCTGCTGAGATATAAAAGTTCCCACAGTACCAAAAGCACACTGGCGAAAGCTTTTCAGACAAGATGGATATCGTGAAACCCAACCGCAGTATCACAACAACACAAACACACATTCACACAGTCTGAAACTAGCATGCAGATTGTCCTTCACTCATTCATCTGCTTTTCTCTGCATTGCAGGTAGCGAAATGCAGTACAGGTTTCATCTGTCACGTGGGGAGCATCGCTCAAGGTGTCGTCCACCTGTCCTGCTGCGTTAACCTCATCATGGCCTCCTTTACCAGCATTTCTGTGCCCGTCATCTGGAACAACGCAACGGCTATTCTAACACCCCTGGTGTTCATTATCCCGCAGAGATCTTTTTATCCAACGTAACACTTCGGAGACTGTCAAAGACAGATTTACTCATCTGGAGAGCGAGCGGCGGTCCTCGGCCTCCGAGCGACTGTCAGCTGCATGCGGAGACGAGCGGCGGTTTGGAAGCGCTTGAACATCTGCATGCGCCTCCAGTTGTTTGTAATACTGATGGTGTAAGGAGAGACACCCTTTTCTCTTTCTGACCCCCCTTTCTTCTCAAAAAATCCCACATCAGTCCATCTGGTTTATGTTTGTTTGGCTGCGTCTGGCCAATAGCTGCTTCTCAAAGTCTTGCTGCTGGCTGTATCGGGGTCCAGATGGCTTTAGCGCTGCTCTTTAAGTGTCTTGCAAGGGTCGTCTGTGATGAGGAAGCCCTTCCCTATACATTGATTCACCCAGATTAGAGTCTATTTATCCTCTACGACGTCCCAAAGAGAGATACAGCGACGGCTAACCTGTAGAGGATGACGTTTGGGGGCAAATTCGACTAACGTCAGGCCTTTGCTTCTACAGTGAACGCTGGAGAATTTGTAAATACGTGAGTCAGATGTTGGCGAGGACGCTTCCGAAACGGCCTCCTGCATCAAATACGACAACGTCGCGAACCGAAGCGATGTCTGTTTGAAGAATTCTTCTGAAGTTGAATCTTTGAAGGTTTTATGGCGAATTGTCATTGCAAACACAGCTGGAATGTTTGTAGGTTGTATTGTAATGTACAAAGGCATCATCATTTGCGGCATTGTATCTGGTTAATTTGTTTTCACCAACCGTAATGTTTGAGATTCTTGGTCGATGTGGCACAATAAATCAAATCGTTTCCATCATTTTATTCGGCTTGGATCATCATTATGCCCGATTGTCATTTTGGATGTTGACATCATCCCACAAACTACTGGCAGGCGACAATAAGTGAGTCTGAAGTATATTTTTAAACATCCTTTTTTCAGACACATGGATTTGTAACTAGTAGTTACGAAAAGCTTGAAATATTTGCATCATAAGAGGTCATGTTTGCAAATGCACCAGTTTTTCATTAGTAAATATAGTAATGCTTCATACATTGCATTGTTGCGTCACATTAAGGAGTGAATTTGCTAAACAGCCCATTTTTATGCTATGTATTTTTTTGCAAATCGCAGTATTATTCCCTTAGGATAAATGCTAAATGCCTACTAGATACATTGTTATTTTTAACCCCAATCATGATTCCTTTTTGTTTAAATTAGGCTCCTTAGCTTCATTTTCAAACCTTGCACTGTATGCTTGCTGCACTTATGATGGTGCAATTACTGTCTGTAGATGTTTGATATGTTCAGAACAGATATTTTGACACGTTTGCAGCGTTGCCTGATTTGCATGATTCCCTTCAGGTGTTAAAATAACAGAGACGGCATGCAAACAAATAACATTATCAGCAAGATCGATTCATTTTTGGTGAAAACCCCTCTAAGAGAACAACAGCAACAACTAGAACAAACTCCAGCAGCTCAGAGAGAAATTAGTCTGTGTCTTTCACAGCAGAAACTTATTGATCTTTAGTAGCTGTTTCAGTCCATGCATTTCATACAAATTTTGGGATATAGCATTAAACAAATGCATAAAAACGCACACTTGTGTCTTTAAGATACTGTTGTAGTTTTATTAATATTTTGAAATTTTATTTTTGAATTTACTTCATCTTAATTTTAGTTCATGTTTTAGTAATTTTGTTGTTTGTTTATTTATTTTTGAGTCTATATAGAAAAAAGTAGATTTTAAAATTATTTTGTTGTTATTATTATTATTATAATTATAATTATTTTCTTTTTTTATTTATTTTTTTAAATTAATGAATTAATTTATTTACTTTTTTATGGTTAATTATAATTAACTCAGAGGCTGACAAATTATTCTGTACAAAATCGTGCATGAACTATGATGAAAACACATTTAAAGAATACATTTCAAAAAGTTGATCTGAATCTCCCAACGTGTGGAACTGAGGTTTTCTATTGGAAAATTAAATTAAATTAAATTAAATTAAATTAAATTAAATTCTACTGTAAAATAAATAAAATTTAATAAAATTAAATTAAACGATAAAATTTAAATTAAATTTGTGATTGGATAACTGGGCTAACCACCATATCAAATACTTTTTTAGTAAAACTGAAATGCCTGAAAGTTTGTTGTCGATATGATTTTTATCATTACAAAGTTATATAATTCTCCCAACGTGGGAACAAAGGTTTTCAACAGATAAATAAATAAATAAATAAATAAATAAATAAAAATAAAATGAAAAGATAGTGACTTGGATATTGCATGTAATTTTTTTGAAATATTTGAGATATTTAATGCTTAAAACACACACAAACACACACACACATACACACACACACACACACGATTGTCACAACATGGGAACCAAGGTTTTCAACTTTAAATAAATAAATAAATAAAATAAAGGTAGTGACTTATATGTACATTTTTTTACAAATATTTGAGATATAAAAAAATCGACTACTGTATTTGTGAAAAAGAAAGGAAAAAAAAAAAAAAAAAAAAAAAAAAAATATATATATATATATATATATATATATATATATATATATATATATATATATATATATATATATATATATCTCACATGACTGTCCCAATGGCGGAACCAAGCTTTTAAACTAAATAATAGAACAGACAGTAAAATAAAATAGTGACTAGGATATTACATAGAAATTTTAACAAATAGCTGAGATAATTTCCTCAGTATTTGAAAAAAAACTTGACTCTTTGATTTACCACTTTTTGGACAGAAACAAAACCACTAAAAATCTTCCCTTATAGTATTACATTGTGCATTCAGAAACCAAGTTCACAATTGTGCAGGAGAGGTTTAAAGGGCCGGCGTCTGATATTTGTGGAGGTTAAGCTGAGTTTGATGACATCTTTATAGCGGCGCTATTAGCATGTCCTCTACCTTAGCCTGCAGTTTCTCACACTTCTCTCCTCAGGACTCAATTCAGGCCAGATCTGCTGCACTCAGTGGAGACGGGCAACAAAAGGTGACATCATTCCAGTAGGATCTGATTGCACGCATGCACAAACACACACACACACACACACACACACGGCCCCTCGCTGGGCCCCCGGAACAATGACATCACAGGCTCCCCCTCACTCGCGCTTGCTGAGATGCTGCGTTGCCCTGAACAACAACAGCGCATTGGGTCGTCATGTTTGTGTGTTTGTGACTGAGAAAAAGAGACGACAACAGGCGGCTGTTAAAGGGAAAACTCACCCAAAATCATCATTCTGTCATCATTTACAAACCCTGCATGACTTTATTTCTTCTGTGAAACACAGAAGTTGAAGAATGTTTTTGTCTATGCAGTAAGAGTCAGTAGCAAAAAAAAAAACAAAAAAAAAAAAACAATCAGACACTCTTCAAAATATCTTATTCTGTGTTCAACAGAAGAAAGTTGTACAGATTTGACCTGAAAGTTCATTTTTAGATGAACTTTGAGCTTGTACAGATGAAAGCATGTAATTTACTGTGGCAATTTTACGCAAAAATCAAAACACTATTTTTTTTGTACATTTTTAAAAAATGTAATTTAATTTTGTTATTTTAGTTTTTATTTTTTGTATTTATTTTATTTTATTTTATTTTATTTATTTATTTATTTATTTATTTATTTTTTATTATTTTTATTTTTTTTTAATAAAATAAGTTAATCTTTTCTGGTGCTGAGTAAAATATCTCAAACATTTGTTAAATTTATGATGACTGTGTTAATTTTTAGATGATCTACAATGAATTAATTGTTGTGTAGAAAGAATTTTAATTTTAATTTAATTTTATTTTATTTTTCTATTTAATTTACTGACAAATGTAACAGGAAAATAATGGTTCCTTATGTTTAGAGAATCAAATAATTCTTTTTTTTTTTTTTTTTTTTTTTTCGAGTATTGAATGAAATATCACAAATATCCAAGTTACTACTATTTTTTTTTTATTTTATTCTTATTTATTTTTATAATTCTCATTCTTCTTTCTTATTTAATAATAAATTTATGATATAACCTTCATTTTTAGATGAGCTATCCCTTGTACTGATCAAAACACTTATTTTGCTGTTTCAAATTACTGTTAAAGGTACACATAATATCCAAATGACATTTTATTTTATTTTATTTTATTTTATTTATATATTTTTATTATTTTCTGTTTTATTTTGTTTCCTGTATTTTATTTTATTTATTTTTTCTATTTTATTACTGATGAATGTAACAGAACTAAACAAAAGATTTATTTAATAATTTATTTACAAACAAATAAAATACAAAACCTTAATTTCCTATGTTAGGAGAATATGATCTTTTTCAAATACTGAGTAAAGTATCTAAAATATTAATTTAATCATAAATTTATGATGACAATCTTCATTTTTAGATGAACTGTCCCTTGTACAGATCAAAATGCTTTTGTTTTGTTTAAAATTACTGTTAAATGTACACATACTATTTTTATTTTATTTTATTTTATTTTATTTTATTTCAAAAATACTATTGAAAAACTGTTCCCCATTTCGGGGAAATCATACGATCTTTAAGTATTGAGTGAAGGATCTCAAATATTTGTACATGTTCAGTTTTTATTTTCAGATGAACTTCCCCTCACTTGACGTTTTCCCAAGAATCTGTGCAGGACCGATCTCGGAGTTGGAAAACGCGGTGCGATGCCCCGACCGAGAACATGGGAATGAGTAAATGAGATGCGCGGCGCTCTTCATCTGCATACGGCCGACTCCCCATGACTCTCTTCACTAATTCCATGCCTGTACTCTCCTCCCACGATGCATTGTGCTGCCGTGATGTCAGTGTCGGCCGGCTGTCCCTCAGAACTTCATCAAAGAGAGTGGAGTGAAAGGATCGGGCCGGGAGGTGTGGACAGGAATATCAATTTGCTCTGGAACGGGACGAGAGGCTGCAGTTTTCCCGGCTTCGGCCCTCCGGGGTTTGAAATCAACTTAACGAATTTGTTTATTAGATTTTTCCACCTCTCTTCCTCCGAAACGACATTCTTTCTCTTTTCTTTTAGTGTTTTTGCGCAGCAATGGGACTTGATTATCTTCCTTCCCCCTCACGGTGTTTTGGAAAAGGCTTCTGTAATTAGTGCTCGGCTGAATTAATTACGGAAATGCGGATGCGAAGGACGAGAGAAAAGATTTTGGGGGGAGGGTTGAAGCGATTGTATCAGAACCCAGTGTTCCCACTAATTAATCTCTTCATTCACATGACAGGAATTAGCAGGCCAAATCATATTTGCCTGAATCTCAGTCTCAGCTCCATGGCCAAAACAACCGCTCTGTCGGCCTCATCATCCGCTCATATGGATTCAAGATCATGCTTGCCTTCTTTCCTTCTTTTTCTTTCTTTCTTTCTTTCTTTCTTACAAATACAGTAGTCATGATTTTTTTCAAGTACTGAGTAAATTATCTCAACTATTTAAGTTTACATGTATTATCTAAGTCAGTATTTTTATTTTATTTTATGCCCAGTTTTATTATATTTACAGTTGAAAACCTTGGTTTCCCCCTTTATGTGATTTTTTTTTTTTTTTTTTTTTTTTTTTTTTTAAAGCATTAAGTAATGTATCTCAAACATTTGTAAAAATGTACATGTAATATCCACGTCACTATCTTTTATTTTATTTAATTTTATTTTTCTATTTTTATTTTTATTTTTACTTCTTTTTTTTGGTTTGTTTGTTTTTTTTTAATTTAGTGGAAAACCTTGTTTCCCATGTTGGGACAATCATGGACAATCTTTTTTTTTTTTTTTTTTTTTTTTTTTTTTTTTAAGCATTAAGTGAAGTAATATCCAAGTAACTATCTTTCATTTTATTTTATTTTATTTTATTTTAAAAAAGAAAACCTCAGTTCTCCATGTTGGGAGAATTATGATTCCAGCCCCCTCTCCCCCCCCCAAGTGCAAAGTAAAGTATAAAATATGCTAAATTTACAAATATTCCTTAAAAAAAAAATTAAATAAAATAAATAAAAAATACAAAAAGTCAATTTTGGGTTTAGTTAGTTAGTTAGTGAAGTATCTGAAATATTTGTTACATTTACATATAATAACCAAGTTAACATTTAATTAGATTTTTTTAATGACAAATACAATAGAAAACTTCAGTTCCCCATGTTGTATTTTTCAGGTACTGAGTGAATTATCTTGTAAAATTCAAATGTAATATCTGTTAGTATTTTTGTTTTATTTTAATTAATAATCTAGTTAATTGTATTAATAGATGCCATGGCTGTAATTCAACAGAGAGCATACGTCAATAATGACGCACAGAGCTCAACTAAGTTTGTTTTGTCCCACCTCACTGCTGCTGCTAAATTGCGAGTTTCCCTCCTCTCCTTTTTTATGTCGCTCTTTCTCTCTCTTGTCTCTGGATTGAGATGTTGAAGGCGTCTTACCCCATTTTTTATTAATTTTCCCATGAAATACCTTTAAGCTTCATTCTGGCCGGATCTACTGAGTGATGTCAAACACTTGGAAAATACTTGATTATCTGCACTCAAACACACACACACACACACACACGACTGATCAGTCCCAGTGTTTACAGCGGTTTCTCCTGTTATTTGAAAAGCAGAATGGCTGTTAATAGCAGTAATGGAATATAAGTCTGTCACTCCTCATGAGCAGTGAATCGGTCCCAGACTGGCCCATCCAGAGGCCAGCATGCATTACTTCAATTGCATTAAGAGACATTTGCTATAGCAATTACTGCCTGTGGGAAATGGGCTTAACCTAACGCTCGTCTCTTTACCCAGAAACAGCTGCGAGGCTCTCGAGCGGGATCGTCCTCACTGTCATTTCCTCTCTTTTCAGACAGATACCTTCATCCCCTTTTTTTCACTCCGTTTCTTCCTCTTTCTCTCTTTTTTTCAGAGGTTTTATTTTGGAAAAAAAAAAAAAGAAAAAAAGCATTCTGTTTCTCAGCTAAACCTTATTTGAGTCAGTGCTATTTTTGTATCACTGGGATACTATTACAGTTTTTATCAATATTTTATTTAGTTTTATTTTTTTTATTTATTTATTTATTTTTTTTTTTGAGTTTTAACAATTGTATTGTTTGTTTATTTGTTTATTTATTTATTTAATTTTATTCTTTAGTCACTTATTTTATATGGAATCTTGTTTCCATCACGGAATAATAATAAAAAAAAGAGTTAATTGCAACTTTTTATCTCACAGTTATGACTTTGACAGGTTTTGAATTCAGAATTTATTTTTTTAATTCTGATTTTGTTTTTTTGATTCCATAGATATAAACTCAGAACTGCAACTCAGAAAGAAAAAAAAGGTAACCTGTAATTGCAAGTTACAAAAACTAACAATTCTGAGAAGAACTGTAAGTTTGTACTGCAAAAAGGTGCAATTACCTTTATTGTTTTATTGCATAGTGGAAACAAAAAGACAAAATTGTGAGATTATGTTTCTGATTCTGTTTCTTAGCTAAACCTTATTTGAGTCAGTAATATTTTAGTATCACTGGGATACTATTACAATTTTTAAAATTTTATTTAGTTTTTATTTATATTTTTTTATATTTGATTTTAATTTTAGTTAAAGTTTTTACAATTTTGTTTTATTTATTTATTTATTTATTTATTTATTTATTTATTCATTCATTCATTCATTTCTTTTATTTTATTTTTAGTTTCACTTATTTTATATGGAATCTTGTTTCCATCACGGAGTAAAAAAAGAGTTAATTGCAACTTTTTATCTCACAATTCTGACTTTGAAAGATTTTGAATTCAGATTTTTTTTTTTTTTTTTTTTGATATTCTGATTTTATTATTTTTATTCTATAGATATAAACTCAGAAAAAAAGTTAACTTGCAATTTCAAGTTACAAAAACTAGTTTGTATGATAAAAAGATGCAATTACCTTTAGTGTTTTATTGTATAGTGGAAACAAACAGACAAAATTGTGAGATTCTGTTTCTGATTCTTTTTCTTAGCTAAACCTTATCTGGGTCAGTAATATTTTAGTATCACTGGGATACTATTACAGTTTTTATAAAAAATTTAGTTTTTATTTATATTTTTTATATTTAATTTTAATTTTTGTTAAAGTATTAGCAATTTTGTTGTGTATTTATTTATTTATTTATTCATTATTTTATTTTTTTTTTTTTATTATTTATGTTTTATTTATTATATATTTTATTTATAACTTTATTACAAGTTTCACTTGTTTGTTGGAATTTTGTTTACATCACAGAATAAAAAAAAAGGTAATTGCAACTTTTTATCTCACAGTTCTGACTTTGACCAATTTTGAATTATTTTACTGCACAGTGGAAACAAAAAGACAAAAATGTGAGAATGTAAGAAATAGTCAAAATTGCTAGATGTAAACTCGCAATTGCGATTTTAAAAGTTGCATTTATTAGATAAAAAGTCTGAATTGTGAGATTTAAAAAAAATAAAAAAAGTTTTACTAATTGAAATGATATATAGTTTTTGTCAATATTTTGAATTAGTTTTTATTTTTACATTTTTTTTTCATTTTCATTTTAATTGTAGTTGAACTTTTAGTCATTATATGTTTGTCATTTTTATTCTTTTTTAAAGAAATATTTAATACATTAGTAATTTATTTCAGTTTTAGTTTTATTAAATTAAATGAACGTGAGAAATGTTGCTTTGGCAAATAGCTAAAAATAAATGTTTTTTTTTTTTTTTTTTTTTTTATATATTTTTTTATTTTATTTTTAAGCTAAAAAAGCAAATGCAAGTAACTACGTTTTCAAGCCAATTTTTTTTTTATGATTTTAGTTTTAGTTAACTGTAATAACCCTGATTTGATTTCAGCTGTGCATTTGAATCATATACTCCTACACTGCAATATTGATCACTATAATTACCACATTCCTCAGTTATTGTGAATTCTGTCAGCACTGTGGCAATGAGGAAAAAAATCCCCAAACCCGATGCGCGCAACAAGCCAGAGAAATTTCCAAATGAAAATAAACCAAGCGTACATATTACAACAGCCGTGTCAAACAAAACAAAAGTTCACATGGTGGAAAATGTTATGAGCGCTGTGTGCATTTTTATGCTTCCACAGACCCGCAGCCTTTGGTGTGGTTTGGAGGGACAGCCGTTTATAAATGATGGGCGGCAGGGTTGTCACACACACACGCAAACGTACCACACCCAGACAGCCGGACTCGCTCTGAGGCCTTCGCATCCTGCACGATGCAGTCCATCTCACACACGCAACTGAAGGTATAGTTTACCATAAAATTATTAATCATTAATTTACTCACCCTCAGGCCATCAAAAAATGTAAGTGAGAAGATTTTTAGCTGAAAGCGTGCTCTTTGGTGATGCAAGTCTGCTGCATCAGTCACTTTGCGGATCCAAAAACAGCATACCAAGGAATACAAAATAGGGCTTTGCACATCGCACCAAACCCTGGGTTATCATCATTCTAAACGCCGTTTTTAGCCCCAGGCGAAGGAACATTTCACACATGTAATTTAGAAGTGGGGCTATGAAACAGGTGTTAACGCCACATTGCGGTGCCAAACTTGCACAGTATGAAACGGAGCGGTATTACCGCTGTTACGGCTATAGCAACAGACAACCAATTGCGTGCCCCTGTTCACGTGCTTTGGGCAGTTACAGGAACACCACACTCTGTGTAAACAGTCTTCAATGTTTGAGGGAAAAAAATGTCAAATAGTGACACAAAACACGTGAGCTGAAGTGAAGAGACTGTTTCATGCTTACCTTTATAGTCCAAACATCCATTCTGGAGAACCTGATTATACAGTGGGCAGTATATAATATGTGGATGCCCAATGATGAGCCGTTATGTAAAAACTGCACGTGTTGCATTTGTCCAATCAGTGACACTGATATTGGAAATAAGAACGTTAACCTGGGGTGTAGCGATGTAGAGTGTAAAACATCAGTTTATGAATTTCCAGGAGTAACTTGTAAACCTGGGTAAAGTATAAGCAGTGTGAAAGCAAGATTAACCAAGATTTGATAGAACCCTGGGTTAAGTATTTCAAATGTGAAATGGTTAAAATAATACCTGTGACTCTTGACAATATATCAAGGTGTCTTGAACAAATGGGGGGAACCAACATTAATGCAGGTGTGCATTAAAGAAGTTCACTTCCTGAAACAAAACTTTACAGATAGTTTACTCACCCCCTTGTCATCTAAGATGTTCATGTCTTTCTTTCTTCAGTCGTAAAGAAATTGTTTTTGAGGAACACATTTCAGGATTTCTCTCCATGTAGTGGACTTCTATGGTGCCCTCAAATTTGAACTTCCAAAATGTAGTTTAAATACGGCTTCATAAGGCTCTAAATAATCCCAGCCAAGGAAGAAGGGCCTCATCTAGCAAAACAATTGGTTATTTTCTTTAAAAAATGACAATTTATATCCTTTGTAAGCTCAAATACTCATCTTGTGTAGCTCTGTGTGAACTATGTGTATTCTGGTATGACAGTTAGGGTAGGTCGAAAAACTCCCATCTCATTTTCTTCTTTTTCTTTGTAAACATTAAATAGGTACTTTTGCAGCGGTGTAGGACAATTTTGAAGTTGGAAGAGAAGATGGGAGTTTTTCGACATACCCTAACTGTATTGAACCAGAATGCACAGTTCATGCAGAGTTAGACAAGGCGAGCATTTGAGGTTAAAAAGTATATAACCTGTATTTTTATTATTATTATTATTTTTTTATTTTTTTATTTTTTTAGAAAATAGCCGATCGTTTCGCTAGATAAGACCCTTCATCCTCAGCTGGGATCATTTAGAGCCCTTTGAAGCTGCATTTAAACTGCATTTTGGGAGTTCAAACTCGTGGGCACCATAGAAGTCCACTATATGGAGAGAAATTCTGAAATGTCTTCCTCAAAAAAACAATTTCTTTATGAGTGAAGAAAGAAAGACATGAACATCTTGGATGACACATCTGTACATTTTTGTTCTGGAAGCAAACTTCTCCTTTAAAACCATTTCTCAAGAGCAGAGATCATGCTGCGCACACACAGAAACATTCAGGAGCACAAAAACTTCTTGTCAACACTGCCCTGTGACTTTCATTAATAAAATAGCTTTGATGCTGAATTGCTACCTTATATTTTTCATTAACAAGGAGGTAAAATCACTGTTTTTGAAGCAACTAAACTTACAGCTTCATTAGCTACAGTATGTTTCCATCACCCTGTTTTTTTTGTGCATTTTGAAGTATTGCATCAGAAACAAGTGATGGAAATGCGAAATTTAAAAAAAAAATAAAAAAAAAATAAATAAATAAATATATATATATATATATATATATATATATATATATATATATATATATATATATATATATATATATATATATATATATTAATAAATTAAAAATAATAATAATAATTACACTCGCTTGAGCAACGGCCATGCAAATAATGGAAGATGGAAATGGACTTGCCAAATATATTCCTTCATGTGCATAAAAAAAAGTCAGGTGACTTTTGCAGTATGGGACGGCATAACCTGATTAATCATGTGAACCATTCTGAAATGCCCAAGCAAAGTCTGTCGTCAGTATTTCTGTATAATTTCCTCCCAGAACTGTCTTACATAACTGGATTCCCAAACAGCAGGCATCCACCTCCGAAAGCAATGACCGCATTTGTGTTTTATCTGCTCATTTTGAGGCGGAAGTAATTTATTATATATAAAAAAAATATTATATTCATTATATGGCTTCTCCTACCAGGGTTGCCAGATTGGGTAGTTTTGAATTTGATTGTGTGAGTAAAAATTGACTTGGGCGGGTGGATAATTTGGGTCAGTTTGGCGGTTTTCAAACAACTAAATTGCATAGGCTAATTGGTTAACAAACAAACACAGTGTGCATGTACTGCATCCAATCAGTCATCACAATGTTACTAAACACAAACACACTGCCGAGAAGACTGCTGCTGATGTTGACCATGCCTGTAGCACTTATGACCAGTCACTATAGGGATCAGTGGACAGGCGTGATGATTCATGAGTGATGGAGTTTTAGTGTGATAATGGATCAGATTTTGATTGTATAACTGAATTATGATATTTGAATGAATAACTGTATATTCAAGTGACGGCAAAGAGTGAGAGAATGACTTGACTCTCAAAACATGAATTAGGCTATAGGATAGAGATAAATGCTCCAATATCACTGCAACTCTGAAATCAGAGCACAGTTGAATGTATTAATTAAAACTGAAACTAAATATCTGGGTCTATACGATCCTGTCTTTTATCTTTTAAACGGTCCAGATTGGTAGGCTATATCCTTGAAAGTTGCAGGACTTGATTACTTTTGACTGCAAAGTTCTGTAGGCTATTATGTTATACATTATTTACTTCAAGATAGACTCTAGTTGTGTCTGAAGTTAAAGGGCGACACAAAGGAACGCACATAATTGTTTTTTTTTTTTTTTTTTTTAACTGTCAGATTATTGTACAGTAATGAATGACATAATTTTTACTGTAATGGTGTGTGCATGAACGAGTGTGAAATACCTGCTAATTAAGTTGCCTTTTTCGATCACTTATATTGGGCACTTTTTGCATTTAAATTGGCTTATTCTGACTGTTGAAACTAAAAATGATGCATGTGTGTTTTTCAAGGGTATCAGTTAATTTCATGATTGCCGTTTTGACAGTGTCTGCTTGGATATTTTAACCATATTTGACAATTCTCCTTATTTGCTCTGATGTGATCCATTTACCTGGAAAATGTATCTATATTTATATTATTTTGTTGTCATTATTTTGTTTTAAGGAGTTAAAAATGGTCCTTATCAACCTTGATTGATATGGCAATATTCCATCACATTATTTTGAGAGTTAAAGTTTTAAACTTTTTTTTTTTTTTTTTTTTTTTTTTTGTGGTGGAGTGGGTGGGTTTTGTTGAATTTATGGGCTGGAAATCATCCATCCAATCTGGCAACACTGTCTCCTACTTTTCTTTGTGATATTTAGTGCCAGTTTATCAGGGAGTGGCAATTTTGTTCTCTTTGACTCGTGGGATAGAAATGGTGCTTATTTGCAACTTTGGATCCAGCCATTGTTTGCAGAGAGAGATGCACAGACGAAAGTAATGCGTCTATCCAACTAATTTTTCAGCACAGAATTGAGCTGTTTTCTGTGAATGTGCAAGACTTCCAGTTCATTAGGCGCTGTATGGAAATAGTGAGAATAATAACAAAGTGCAATAAATGGTAAAAGTGTTTGCACTACCACTTTCTTCATAATTAAGATAATGCATTAAAATAATATGGTAAGATACAGCAGTTTGCAGTATCAAGCATCAAAACGAACAGTTTTGTACAGCTAAAAATACCTGGAAGCTGATGAGACAAGAAGCCTCGCACATAAAATTTACAAATGCATGCGCCCACTCTGATGGGAAAAATAAGGTGGATATTACAGCCCTGGTTATGAAGCAAAACAATCAATCTGTGCAAAAAACTGAACGTTATGTACAACATTATTACCTGCAATCCAGAGCCTCAGGCAAATGATCCAGAGTGATACCTGGTTCATGAGTGAATCATTCTTTTGAACCGGTTCACCAAATCGCACTAAAGCACCGTTTGCAGCTCGTGCAGCACAGATCATGAGTTACGTAATCAGATTACTTTTTTCAAGTAACTAGTAAAGTAACACATTATTTTTTCATTTGCAAGAAAATATCAGAGTTACTTTTTCAAATAAGTAACGCCAGTCACTTTGTTTTCCTATTTATTGACTGACAGGTCTGTGTGCGCTGTGAAGTTACTGTAGTTCTAGACTAAATGTGAACATGCATTAATTCATCTCACTCGCAAAAAATAATTCATTATTCCTCAAAATTAATAAAAAAAGAGAAATGCAAACTCAGTATATGATGCAAACCTGCAATACCTGCATAATATCCTATATGTATTTAATCCCATCTTATTAACTAATGTCTTTGCTGCTGAGCTTTGATGATCCACTTCAACCATACTAATAAGCAAAAATTACTTTACTTTCACTAACATTTGTGTTTCTTTTTTCTTTTTTTACATTGCTGAAGAGTGTTGAACTTTCTGCTCCTGCATTGTACTTTACATGAATTTACTTTTCCTTAAGCCTGAGGCTTATTTATTTCACTTTTTTTGTGTGAAAGGGCTTTTACATTTGCTAAAAGTAGAACTTTTTATATTAAAAACAAACAAGCAAGCCCTGCCCAGACTTAAAAAGTAATGTGAAAGTAACTCAAAAGTAACGTAACACATTACTTTCCATAAAAGGTAACTAACATTATTAGTTACTTTTTTAGGGAGTAACGCAATATTGTAATGCATTACTTTTAAAAGTAACTTTCCCCAACACTGCTTTAGACATGTAAAATGTATGCATTTCACATCATTATTGGGTGTTTAATATAAGTGATTATATGTGATGTCATTGTGTGAATCAGTTGTTTAAACCAGTTCACAGAAAATAACCAGATCACAGAAAAGAATTAGATTTCCCCATCTGCCTGATCCTCTGGATCTCCAGTAATAATGTTGTAAATAATGCTCAGTTTCGTGGACAGACCGATCGTTTTGCTTCATAAGACCTTGATATATTGTTAGGAGCCATGTGCATTAATTTTGTGTTCCTTTATATGCTTAACATATATCCTTAATAAGCTGATTTGTATTTTATGAATCACCAAGGATCTTCACCAAAAAGCAAACAAACAAACACAACACAAACACGGGAACCAAGGTTTTCAACTGAATAAAATAAAATAAAATAAAATAAAATATAAAATAAAATAAAATAAAATAAAATAAAATAAAATAAAATAAAATAAAATAAAGATTGTGACCAGTAATAATGTTGTAAATATTGTTTAATTTCTTGCACAGACCGATTGTTTTGCTTCATAAAACCTTAATATATTGATAAGCTGTTTTGTGTTTTATGAATTACCAAGGATAAAAAAACAAAAAAAAACCCAATAAAGCAAAAACACACACACACACGCATACATGATTGTCCCAACATGGGAACCAAGGTTTTCAACTGTATAAAATAAAATAAAATAAAATAAAATAAAATAAAATAAATAAAATAAAATAAAATAAAATAAAATAAAATAAAATAAAATAAAGATAGAGACTTTTAATATGACGTAAATATTTACAAATATTTTAGATTAATTTAGACTTAATGCTTAAAAAAAAAAAAAAAGATTACTATATTTTAACTTCATTTGCCTGACCAGTAATAATGTTATAAATAATGTTTAGTTTCTTGCACAGACTGACTGTTTTGCTTCATAAGACCTCAGTATATTAGATAAGCTGATTTGTATTTATGAATCACAAAGGTGCTTCACCAAAAAAAAAAAAAAAAAAAAAAAAAAATTCCTGTTCTATTGAAGACAAAAACTCAACTACATCTTGGATTGCCTGAGGGTGAGTAATTTAACAGCACACTTAAATTTGTGGGTGAATTATGCGTATGCCCAAGACATTTGAATGAAGGCATAAACACGTAGGCGGCGGGTCAAGCCTCATTTAGTACAGTGTGGAACTGTCACACGGTAATGAATGAGGTGGACGGGCGACCCGCTCACATGTGCGCGAACACTGACCAGATATCCTGCTTCTGTTTAATGTTTGTCACACGTGTGAACAGCTCCAGCTGCTTTTCTCTGATGCAAGCATCCTCGTGTGTTTTCTTGAGGATGCAGTGGCCGCTGTCATCACCAATGACACACTCCATCCTGTCCTCTGCTGTCGCCGGTGGGAAATTATGACTGTCATTATGACTCCCATTTAGCCCTCTTTCTTCACCTGGCACACGGAAAATAAAAATAGAGACAGACTTTCCCTTCGGGCAGGACAGGAGCTGTTGTTTTTTGCAGTTTAGTCACATTTAATATTGAGGAGGACACTAGAGAATATTCCAGCTCCGTGGCGTCTTCAGCATGTGATGTCCTTGTGTTTTTAGTTTTTAGGTGGCAGACGACTTAAATTATGCTGCAAAAACTAAAACACACAGGACTTGAGACATTTTGGTGAAGATTATTTAGAATTGGAAAGAGTAATGAGAGTATAAATATAGGCTAGCTGCAGTGTCAGCGCTTGTGTTTTCAGCTTTCTTGTCTTTTTTTGATTGTTTTTTATTTTGTTTTCATAATGTAATGCTTTTTATTTATTTACGTTATTTTTTTCCTTTTTGTGTTCCTTTATGTAAAAAATAAACAAATAAATAAAGGTACTAGCATAGCATTTTCATATGTTTGCATTGACAGCATCTAAAACAAAAGCAAATTATAGTATAAGTGATGGTTTTTAAAGATTTGAATTAATGGAATTTCTTGTTTTTATTACACCTATTTAACTTTTATTTTTAACATTTAACATTTATCTACCATTTATATATTTTTTGGCAGTGGCTGTTTAAGTGCAAATAGCAATAGATACTATTTAAACTAAATAAAAATAGCATATTTGCTTAGCAATGTGCTATTTACACTGTGTAAATAGCTTTAAAATTCTGTTTACATTATGTTAAAAGGATTTTCTGCTAATTGTCCTAATTATTACAAATAGTGGCAATTATCTGCACCTCAGTGTTGTAGCACATTATAAAACAGTATGCAATAACATATTGAGTGCAAATTATAATTTTAATTCAAATTATTAAATGGATGCCACCTTACTGGGACAATAAATCCCTCGCTACACCTATCCTAACCCTACCCGATACTTTTTCAACTTTTTAATTATTTAAAAAAAAGTTTATTGAAAATAAATGCCTTTCTGAAGGGATATGAGATTTGTACAAATTATTCACAGCATTTCTTTATTTTCTTTATGTAACCTTTTCAAACAAACAAACAAATACTTAAATAAATAAATAAATAAATAAATGTATTAACTAGGTGCTAGCATATCTTTTCATGTTTACGTATAGTACAAGTGATTGTTTATAGAAAACTGAATTTACAAAATTCCATGTTTTATGTATTTATATCTTTGTCTTGTATTTATTTAACTTTTTAACATTTTATTTGCTTTTTAACATTTCGTTTTAATGTATTTACATGTTATCTTTTTTATATTTTGTTTTCATTTTTATTTAACTTTTTGTTTTTTAGATTATATATATTTTATTTTAAATGTGTGTGTGTGTATATATATATATATATATATATATACACATATATATATGTGTATGTAATTTTCTTTTAAAATTTATTTTATTTAATTTTCATACAATAATTTTTAATGCTTTAGCTGAGTGCATGAGCATGATGGCGCTTTTCATACATTTTCATATGTTTGCATAGGCAAAGAACTGACAGTCTCTAAAATGAAAACAAATTATGGTACAAATGATGAAATTATTAATGAAATTCCTTAGATTGCTTACATGTTTTATGTTTTAAAATTATGAAATGACTTTATTAAGTCCTATCAAAATGTAATTTCTAAGTGCGTTTGGTCGTTTCTCTGTCATTAATAAATCAATGAGAATCCTGCTATGGGAATTTCAGTTCTGACTGATTTTCAGATTTGTCAAGTGTGTCTATACTTTATAGTGTATGTCTGCACATGCATAAAAGTGCATTTTAGATGCTGTAAATACACGAGTTCTACGTGCCAGTATCTATCCTAACATACAAAACGAATACCTGTGAAAGCAAATGCAGCCTCCCTGCCGCTGACTCTTGCGAAAACACCCGATATTCAAAGCGAACCGTAACCGCAGTGAATATGCAAGGCTTATTTGACAAACATTTGCATAAAAATAAGCCTAGTGGGATGCCGAACATCTATTTAGTTTCATCCCACACCGTAATAATCTGTAACAGAGCATGCAGAAGTGTTATCATACGTTATTACAGACGAGTATCATAAATCATTACATAAGCATGGCTTTTTAATGATTGCAGATTGATGCTTCTCTTTGTTGGATGGTATTACTGTATGCGATTGACGTCAGAGACGTTTGATTAATGAAGAGATGCAGTCAGCCATCAGCTATTTGTGATTTTATCCTCCGCTCGCATGTGTAAGAAGGGCCAGCGCTTAAAGCCTGGATTAAAAGGGCTAATGCTCACTTCTGCTGCATCACTCTGAATCACCGTGTCTCGCATTGCCCGCTACTAACCAAACAAATAGGAGTTTCCCAGTTTTGTGGTTCCCTCGTCCCCCGAGAGGCTTTGTCAGGATCGGGAACTTAATTGCATGTGACTTTGTGTTCCATGCCAAACGCTGTAAGATCTGCTGGGACTGACAAGAGAGCTTAAAAGCCAGAGTATCTCCTCAGTGGCCTGCACATGTACCGGATTATCGGACATTTGTAAGTGGGTAGATAGTGTTACCCCTCCTTAATTTTCCAGCGTTTAGCGTCTACCTCTCCGCAATTTCGCCTGTCCGCCTGCCACGGAGTCCTGTTACTCGGTAAGAAATGACTCCTGGATAAATCCCATAATCCATCCGTTCCGCCCTCCTGCGTGGAGGTGTTTTTCTGGGAGAGCCAGCTGAGTGTACAACAACGCAATGGCCGCTACTACTCAAAAAACACCGCAAAACAATGAGCGTTCAGGATGCCCTCTCCGACCTTTAAAAGGCCATGAATATAATAACGAACGCTGAGCTCTGGTCAAAGAAAGCTTTGTTTGTCTTGATTTGCTCACATTCATGCTGCAGACCTGACGCTGCTCAGATTATTATCCTAAATTTTTCACGACTGGATTTTTATTATTATTTTTTTAATATCCTTACATACTTTTACATTTTATATATTTTAATTTATTGAATTTTTCTTTTTGTTTGCATTTTCTATTTATTTATTTATTTATTTAACATTCAAATAATAATTTTTAGCTTTGTCTGTTGTTCGTCAGATTATTATCCTAAATTGTTCATCACTGGATATTTTTTTTATTTTTTATTTCTTATTTACTTTTATTTAGTTATTTTTTGTTTACTCTGCATTTTATGTATTTTACTTTATTTAATTTTTCTTTTTGTTTATGTATATTTATATACTATTATTTATATGCAAATTAATATTTTTTTTTATTTTTTAATATACTTACTTTTGCATTTTATCTATTTTTATTTATTTAATTATTCTTGGTTTACATTTATTTATTTATTTATTTATTTATTTATTTATTTATTCATTCATTCATTCATTCATTCATTTATTCATTCATTCGTGATTTTTTTAATTATCATTGTTTTTAATACACTTACTTTTACATTTATTTTATTTATTTAGCATTCAAATAATAATTTTTAAAGCTTTGTCTGTTGTTCGTCAGATTATTATCCTAAATTGCTCATGACTGGATTTTTTATTTTATTTTTTAATGTACTTACTTTTGCATTTTATATATTTTTATTTATTTAATGATTCTTTTTGTTTAGTTTTATCTATTTATTTATTGAGTTAGTTATTTAGTATTCAAGTAATAATTTTCAATGCTTTGTCTGTTGTGCGTCAGATTATTATCCTAAATTGTACATGAATTATGTTGAATCATGTTCATGATTTTTTTAATATTATTATTGTTTTTTTTTCATTTTTAATATACTTACTTACGTTTACATTTATTTATTTATTTAGCATTCAAATAATAATTTTTAAAGCTTTGTCTGTTTTTCGGCAGATTATTATCCTAAATTGTTAATGACTGTTTTTTTTTTTTAATTTTTAAATATACTTACTTTTGCATTTTATATATTTTTATTTATTTAATGATTCTTTTTGTTTATTTTTATTTATGTATTTATTTAGTTAGTATTCAAATAATAATTTTCAAAGCTTCGTCTGTTGTTCGTCAGATTATTATCCTAAATTGTTCACGAATCATGTTGAATCATGTTCATAATTTTTTTTTAACTATTTTTTTTTTTTAAATATACTTTTGCATTTGATTTATTTATGTATTTATTTATTTATTTTATTTAGCATTCAAATAATAATTTTCAAATCTTCATCTGTTGTTCATCAGATTATTATCCTAAATTGTTCATGAATCATGTTTTTTTTTTTTTTTTAATATACTTACTTTTACATTCATTCATTCATTCATTCATTCATTGCATACAAATCATACTTTTCAAAGCTTCGTCTGCTTAGTTGAGAGCAGGCCCTGATTATAAAAACGAAGATTGAGATATTGCTCTGTAACTCTGGTCAAAGAAAGCTTTGTTGCTCTGCTGAAATTCATGCCGGAAAGCCGACGCAGCTCGGATTATTATCAGCAAGACCCTGAAATTGCTCGGATTGTCCTCTTGCTCCGTTTTGTCATTTGATCTGCAAGTTGCTTGTTAGAGGTCCAGCAGTGAATCAAAATGTTCATTCCATTTTTAAAGCCAGTTCGGAGATATTCCTGCTTATTTATTTGCTTCATTGCTTCACTTTAAATAATCTATATAATAAATTGCAGTATGCAGTTAAAAACTTTTTTGTTCGTTTTTCCACAGTTTTTTTGTTTGTTTGTTTGTTAGTTTGTTTCCAAATATCACTTTCTATTTGTTGCAAAGTTTGGTTTTTGTGAAATACGTGGAATTTTATTTGTACTTTTATTTGTACTAAACTGAGAAAAAAATAAATAAAAATAAAATAAATAAATAAATAAATAAATAAATAAAATAAAATAAAATAAAATAAAAAATAAATAAATAAATAAATATTATTGGAGTGTTTACCAAAAAAAAAAAAAAAAAAAAAACTGTTTCGGTATACTTTTCAATGTGTTACTTGCTGTTTCTTTGTTATTGTTTTTTTTTTTTTTTTTTTTAATTTACAAGCAATTTTTGAGTGAAAATTGTTTCAAAAATAAATCCTAAAAAAAACAAAAAAACAAAGGCAATGCAGAGAATGTGAAATTTAAAAATGTGAAAAATCGTAACAAATGTTATTTAATCTTCTGAAGCCCATAGTTTTATGTGAGGAACAAATTTAAGTGAAAAATGAATTGATCACACTTCATTTTAAGGTTTAATTTTTGCCATTAATAAACCATTAACTATGACTTGTGCCTCTAAACTCTTAATTTGCTGCTTATTAACAGTTAGTAAGGTAGTTGTTAAGTTTAGGTATTAGGTAGAATTAGGGATGTAGAATATGTTCACGCACAATATGTGCTTTATAAGTACTAATAAACAGCCAATATGTTAATAAGAAACTAGTTAATAGTGAGAATTTACTGAAGTGTTACCAACTGTTCCTCTCCTAAGTGTCTCTTAAATAGTCAGATTTAAAAATGCACACATTCAAATTTTGCATTGCACATTATAAGGAAAAGCGCAGCATGAACATTCTCAAAAATATCTTCTTTTGTGCTTCACATAACTGATTTGGAACGACATGAAGTTTAATAAATGATCACAGAATTTCATTCTTTTGGTCAGCTATTCTTTTAATATATACTGTCAGTATCAAGAGAACATCTTGGCCTCGTTTGGCCTCCTAAAATAGAAACGTCTCTTCCTGAGCAAAAAGAAGGTCATGGGATTTCAGGTGATGGTTCCGTTGTGTCAGGCAACACGGGTTAAAGGTTAATTTTGGGGTCAGTGGGCCAATTACATCATTATGTTGACGGAAACTGAAATAACAGGTGACCACAAGGACAAGACGTTGACCTTTTTTGCGCGAGGGTCACACAGCTGGAGGAAGCTGGTTTGTATGTGCATGTTAAGCTGAGTGGAGACACACCTCACTGCATCTGCATGTCTCTATGTGTGGGAGTTTATGCTAGAAAACATTTCTTTTGGGGCACTGCTAGCTAATCTAATGTGAAATATCCTTCTTGTGTGGTTTTTTTAAGCAGGGTTTCTGCCAGGAATCTGCACAAGCCGGTTCTCACCCTCCAACGGGACGCCCACGGACCCTTCACAGAATTTCTGATGCATAACTAAAAGTTTTCCAAAACTGCAGCTTCTGAGGAACAACTAACCAGTTTAGCAGCATTAGGTCTTAAGTGATATATATTTATATGTAAAAAAAAAAAGAAAAAATAGATATATATAATCATCAGTGTCACATGATCCTTCAGAAATCTTTTTAATATGCTGATTGCTAAGATTTGAATAATTATGATTCTGCTGTTTTTAATAAGAATTTGCTCTCAACTGTTATTTCTACAGTTTAACACCAGATGTGACAGAAGAGTGGCAGGATGTTTTGTTTTCTTCTGGTTAGCCCCACCCACTTTGAATTCTCATTGGTCTAAAAATCTGCTCCTAATGAAAATTATATTCTGATTGCCTTTCTTTGTCCACACTGCTGTTTAAAAGTTTTGGGTCAGTATGATTTTTGGATGTTTTTCTTTTGAAAGAAGTCTGTTCTGCTCTACAAAGCTGTATTTATTTGATCAAAAATACAGTAAAAAATGTGAAATATTATTACAATTTAATATAGCTGTTTTCTATGTGAATATATTGCAAAATGTAATTTTATCTCAAGGAGTTCAAACAGAGTTCTGTCTGTCTATGACTACAGGTCAAACATTCGAAAAGAGTTATTTCGGAAAATATGCTCTTAAGGCTGTATTTATTCGATTATAAAAATACAGTAAAACAGTAAAAATGTGAAATATTTTTACTATTTATAATAGCTGTGTTCTATGTGAATATATTGCAAAGTGTAATTTATTCCTGTGATCAAAACTGAATTTTCAGCATCATTACTCCAGTCTTCAGTGTCACATGATCCTTCAGAAATCATTCTAATATGCTGATTTGCTGCTCAAGAAACATTTCTGATTGTTATTAATGATGAAAACAGTTGCACAGCTTTATATATATATATATATTTTTTTTGTGAAAACTGTGATACATTTTTATTTTTCAGATTCTTTGATGAATAGAAAGTTAAAAAGAGCAACACTTAATTGAAGTATAATTTTTTGTAACATTGTAATGTCTTTACTGTCACTTTTGATCATTTTAACACAGCTTTGCTGAATAATACAACCGTTTTTATTTGGTAATAATAAGAAATGATAAATTCAATGCAAATCAGCATATTAGAATGATTTCTGAAGGATCATGTGATGCTGAAGGCTGAAGTAATGATGCTGAAAATTCAACTTTGATCACAAGAATAAATTATATTTTACAATATATTCACATAGAAAACAGTTATTTTAAATTGTAATAATATTTCACATTTTTACTGTTTTTACTGCATTTTTACTGTATTTAAATGCAGCCTTGAGAGCATAAAATACTCTCTTTGAACGTTTGACCTGTAGTCGCAGACGGACAGAACTCTGTTTGAACTCCTTGATATAAATTCCCACAATACTCGAGCATCGGTCATTCCCACAGGTTTGATATTTTTATCTTGCAAATCAATGTCATTCCAGGCAGTATCTCATTTGTTTGTTTGATTTGTTTAGACTGAAGGCGCACTATCAAACGTCACACCGGTGATCGCATGTCGGCCCAGCGCCGCCGGAGGGAAGCGACTCACTCAGTACCAGACTGTCTTTGTTTAGCTCTTACGGACAATGGTAAGCAGCCATGTTTTGTGCTCGTTTGGTGAAGAAACAAACTGCTGGAGTTCAGTCAGCTTGAATTTGGCTGGGATTTTCGATGCCTTTTGAAAGTAGGATGTGGGATTATGCCTTTTCTTTGAATACGTCAGTCTGTGTGTGTGCGCTTTCAGACTTGTTTACGCATGTGTTGCTGCGGTGGTCTGAGACTTTGGATCTCGCTCTCGCTGCTCTTTTATTTCATCATTCCCAATTATCGGCTTTAATTACGCATTATACATTTTACACTCCTTTTCCAATTTCCTGTACATTCTCTCCATCCAGAAAGCTCAGCTATCACCCCGAGATCACGTAAGCTATGACGTCATAGACGACGGTTGTCTATAAAAGAAACGTCTGCTGCAGTTGCAGAAAGCAAACATCTATAAAAGCCAATCAAGCTCTGTAATGAGGTGACATCATGAGGGTCGGGAAGACGTCACTGGCCCGTATTTTCATTGGGTAGTGCTGCAGCAGGAAGAGTAATGGTTATTCAACAGGGACAAACAGAACGATATTGTTCCTGCCGCCGGCTCTGAAATCACTTTCGGTGAAAGCACTTCCAGCCTTATAAATTCAGTCCCAATGAGGAACATGGTTTTTTTTTAGCGACCACAACTTACCAGTCTAATTTTTTTTTATTGTTCCTAATCAGGCTAAAGTGGGGAGTACCATTTTCACATCAGAATGACTAAAATATGTTTGTGTTGAGGTGCAGATGTAAGATTTGCTGCGTTCAGACCAACTCAGCAGCACAGGTTTGATCAATAACTTCCCTTTTCCAAAGCTTCCCTTAAGCTCATTTATATAATTAATTAAAAAAAGGTTTCAAAAATACAATTAACATGTCAAAATATAATTAAAATATAAAATGCATTGTATAAATATAATAAATATTTATGTAAATTAATTTTTGAAGGATGAATTGATGAAAACATATGTCATACATAAAACATATGTCAACAAATATATGCTTTTTCACATTTAAAAGTATGCATGGTTCATTTAGTGCATATATATATGCAATATTTTTGTGAAAATTTGGGACATATTTGAATACATATTGTCACTATTTTCTGGAAATAAACATACTGCACTGTAAAAAAACAATTTGTTGAGTCAACTTAAATTAATTTGTAACCTGGCTGCCTTAATATTTTAAGTTCAGTCAACTCAAAAAAAAAAAAAGTTTCAACTTGAAATGTTAAATTATACTAAGTGACAACTTAGATATTTGAGTTGAAACAACTTAAAATTTTAAGGCAGCTGGGTTACTTATCCATCTGTTAAGTTTAGCAAACACAAATATCTAAGTTGTTACTTAGTACAACTTAACATTTCAAGTTGAATAAACTTATTTTAGTTGACTGAACTGAAAATTTTAAGGCAGCAGGGTAACAAATTATTTTAAGCTGACTCAACAAATTGTGTTTTATATTTTATACAGTGTGTACAGAAATTAAATCCACAAGAATGGATAACAGAGTTAGACCAGGTAACAAAGTTGCTTATTTCAGGTAAATTTAGTTATGTTTTACTGAAATATATCATGAAATGACCAAAATACAGCATCAGTAAGTTATATGGACGCTCACAGCACACAAACAGCACTGTTTCCTTAGACTGACCTGCCTACATTATGAGGCAATGCCTTGACTCCAGTCAATGATAATGGCATAATGACTCAGAGCAGCGATAAGAGAGTTTACTTAACTATCAGCGAGAGTGGAAAAGTGATTGTGTTGTGTATTTGAGGTCGTTTTGTGTTTTAACCCTGAATCACTTCACCTCCTCCTACAGAGAGCAGATTTCCAGCATATTAAACCCAGTGGATGTTCACAGTGATCTTTCTAGAGTGTTTGTAAAGTGTTTGAGATCTTTTAAAACTTTTTGTATGTGTTTTTCTTTATGTAGGGACAGACTGCAAATGAGGGTTAAGTTATACACACACACACACACACACACACACACACACACACACACGCGTTGTGTTTCCATGTTTTATGGGGACATTCCATAGGCGTAATGGTTTTTATACTGTACAAACCGTATTTTCTATCGCCCTACACCTAAACCTAGCCCTCACAGGAGACTGTGCACACTTTTACTTTCTTAAAAACTCATTCTGCATGATTTATAAGCCTGTTTCCTCATGGGGACCTCACACATTTACTGGTATTACTATCCTTGTGGGGAAATTTGGACCCCATAACGTGATAAATACCAGGTACACACACACACAAAATACATTAAACAAAAAAAAAAAGTCTCATCTTTTATCCTGCATTCTAACTTTCCATTATGCATATCTTATTTGATCCTATATGGAAAAATGTAAAACTATTCATTTATTTATTTATTTGTTTATTTAATAGTGTTTAATCAATTCATCCTTCAGGACCAAATTTACATAAATATTTGTGGTCAAACCAAGTTGCTTTAAGAAACCTACATGCAAAGCTACTTGAAAACTTATGCGCAAATGTACCTATAAGGCAAAAGCTGTTTTAAATGCAAATATGGTTTACCAAATGTTGATTTAATTTAGTTAATAGAAGTTAATGGATAAAATCTATTTATGCCATTATTTTTGACAGCATCCTCATTTTACAGCATCTTTACACAAGTGCCTAAAACATTTAACAGTACTTAGTAGGTTTCTTGAAGCATCTTGAAGACGTTGCCACGGTTTCTGGATTTAGTCTCAGTTTATTCTGTTTCTTCATGTCATTCCAGACAGACTGGATGATGGTGAGATCAGATCTCTGTGTGGAGCACTGGCTGTTGTCAGACTCCTTGTGCAAACAAAAATCTCACTGGATTATTACAATTAATGGTAAAATGAATGTTTAGAAATGTAAACTGATATTTCCTACTGACACACTACAGCAAAAGATAGAAATAACTGACTAAAAACTTTTTTGTTGGTGAAAATACTAGTGGCCTAAGACTTTTGCACAGTACTGTATATATATATATATATATATATATATATATATATATATATATATATATATATACAGGCAAAAACCGACGTGACATAAATATCAATACATAAATATACATACATACATAAATATCAATACATTTCTTTAGCAAAGCACATGTACTCTGAGCAGTAATATATAACTCTGTTTTTTTTTTATATAATACATCACTTTTTTTTTTTTTTTACAATTTTCAAAAATCATGTTTTTTTCATTGTGCATTCCAGTTCAATCAAACAGCAGTTGGGTTATTTTGATTAATAAAGTAAAAATAGCTAAAAAAAAAGCAGCTAACACACACAATAAAACACAATAAACAATAAACATAATAACATGATTTTTGTATATATATATATATATATGAACAGTTCAGATGAAAAAGCCTCTAAATCCATCTGATGTATTTCTTTAAAACTTTCTTTAAAAAAGCATTTCTTTCTGGCTACTTTGTATAGGTTTCTATGTAAGTACCGGTACTTCTGATTGGGCTGAAGCTGGAATTTAGCAAGTTTGAAGTAAAAGTATTTGATGGACATATAATATGTGTCGAGAGCATTCACTCAGTATCATTATCTCATTTTTGAGATGGCTTTTAGCTGCTTTTGCATCTGAACTCTTCATATACGCTGTGTGCACAATTATTAGGCAAGTGAGTATTTTGATCATATCATCATTTTATCCATAATTTCCAACTCCAAGCTGTATAAACTTGAATGCTTATTGGATTTAATGCATATCAGGTGATGTGTGTTTGTGTAACGAGGGAGGGTGTGGCCTAATGAGATCAACACCCTATATCAAGGTGTGCATAATTATTAGGCAGATTCTTCTCCTCAGGAAAAATGGGCTAAAAAAGAGATTTAACCGACTCTGAAAAGTCAAAAATTGTAAAAAGTCTTTTACAGGGATGCAGCACTCTTGAAATATCTAAGATATTGGGGCGTGATCACAGAATCATCAAACGTTTTGGAGCAAATAGTCAACAGGGTCACAAGAAACGTGTCGAGAAGAAAAGACGCAAATTAACCGCCAAAGTTTTGAGAAGAATCAAACATAAAGCTACCAGGAACTGCAACCTACCTGGAGTGTCAAGAAGTACTAGGTGTTCAGTTCTCAGAGACATGGGCAAGGTAAGAAAGGCTGAAACCCGACCACCTCTGAACAAGACACATAAGTTGAAACGTCAAGAATGGGCCAAGAAATATCTGAAGACAGGACTGATGAGATGAGTGACTCTTGACGGACCAGATGGATGGGCCCGTGGTTGGATCAGTAACGGACACAGAGCTCCGCTTCGACTCGGACGCCAGCAAGGTGGAGGTGGGGTACTGGTATGGGCAGGTATTATTAAAGATGTGCTAGTTGGACCTTTTCGGGTTGAAAATGGACTCAAAATCAACTCTCAGACCTACTGCTAATTTTTTTTAGAAAACACTTTCTTCAAGCAGTGGTACAGGAAAGAGTCTGCATCTTTCAAGAAGACTTTGATTTTTATGCAAGACAACGCTCCATCACATGCATCAAAGTACTCCACTGCGTGGCTGGCCAGTAAAGGCCTTAAAGATGAAAAACTAATGACATGGCCCCCTTCCTCACCTGACTTAAACCCTATTGAGAACTTCTTAAACAGGAAATTCACAGTGAAGGTAAACCGTACACCTCTCTGAACAGTGTCTGGGAGGCTGTGGTTGTGGCTTCACAAAAAGTTGATTCTGAGCAGATCAAGAAACTGACTGACTCTGTGAATGGAAGGCTTGTGACTGTTACCGAAAAGAAGGGTGGTTATATTGGTCACTGAGGTTTTCTTTTTGAAATTTCAGAAATGCTTATTTGTAAACTTTGAGTTTTATTATTCTCACTTTAACAGGTGAAAATAAACAAGTGAGATGGGAAAGTCTTTGTCATTTAGTTGTATAATAATTCTGCACACTAATAGTTGCCTAATACTGGTGTACATGTAGATATTCTCTTAAGAAAGCCAAAACTTCACTTTTACTACTTAAATGTTCAGGTTTGAGGGTTTGTTAACATTTTGGATTGACCAAGAGCACTGTAGTTATACAATAACAAAATTTATCCTCAAAAATACAACTTGCCTAATAATTGTGCACACAGTGTGTGTGTGTGTGTGATGGTGTGTATGTATGTATATATGCGTAGTATATATATATATATATATATATATATATATATATATATATATTAGTAGTCAACATTTGAAGTGGATCAAAAAAGTTCATCAAAGTTGTCCTAAGACAAGAACGGGTACTCTTTTTGGTTTTAGGACAAATTTTAACGAAAGGTTTTGATCCACTTCAAATGTTGACTACTATATATATATATATATATATATATATATATATATATATATATATTATTGCTCAGAGTACATGTGCTTGTTCAAGCAGATTTGATTTTACAACGATATAGCTGATTTATTTGTTTACTAAATTTGGCAAATGTCATAAATTGTGCAACTGTATTTTTGTTCAGATCTGTGCTCATAAACACTCATTGAAGAGGCTAGTACTCCCAAACTGCGCAAAGTGCAGTTGCCTTGAGTTTTATTAGTGTGCCACTGAGCAGAGAAAGCAAAGAGAGAGCTGGGGGTCGTGTTATTGCTGAAAGAATTTTAAATGAGAAAATAAAACAGCAAAGAGGAATTTTACTGCAGAGCCACCGCAGAGAGAGGGCAGGAGGCAGAGAACAATTATGTGTACTATTGTTACTGAACAGAATAAAAGCATTAGCTAAGAAGTGAGGGGGACATTTGTTGAACTATAAAAAGCAGACTGCAGTGAGACAGCAGTACCGGTTAACCTCCAGCTTACTGTGGGCCGTTAACAGCGCCGGCATGACGTTCCTCAGGCCGGATGGTGCCAGGTGAGCCCTCTTCCCCTTTGCACATTTCTGGGTTTTGGTTCTTCATGATTTGAAAAAAACAAACTTTCCAGAACAAAGGTGTCATGTTTCTCTTGAAAACAATGCTCGCTATTGTCAGGTGCTTCTTTTTTTTTTTTTTTTCAGAGCTTTCGTACCTGTGAGATTGTGGTCAGATGTTGCTTTCAAGTTTCCTTTCCCTTTGTACTGAACAATCACAGTCGTTTTGCTCTATTGGTTTGTTTAGATTGAAGGCCTCATTTAAAAATGCACATGCTCCGGTTTGAGCCTAAATTCGATGGATTTCACAAGATTAAGTCTAGATTTACAGGCAGAAACCGACATGAAGATGTTTATATAAAAGCATGCTTTGTGTAAATATGCATATTTATATATGAAAAATTGGATTTTACAGTTATTTATTAATACTTTAGAAATGTATATGTACATAATTAATTATATGTATATAGTTTTGTATATAGTTTTGTTATATTTATACAACTTTTGATGATATTTCTTAACTATTTCACCATTTCTTTACTTTAAATTTATATAAAACAGAAAAAGCAACCAAAAAAAAAAAGTTTTTTTAAAATGCATTTATCCAAAATGTAATAATAATTATATATATATATATATATATATATATATATATATATATATATATATATATATATATATATATATATATATATATATATATATATATATATACAGTACTGTGCAAAAGTCTTAGGCCACTAGTATTTTCATCAACAAAAAAATGGTTTTAAGTCAGTTATTTCTATCTTTTGCTGTAGTGTGTCAGTAGGAAATATCAGTTTACATTTCTAAACATTCATTTTGCCATTAATTGTAATAATCCAGTGAGATTTTTGTTTGCACAAGAGTCTGACAACAGCCAGTGCTCCACACAGAGATCTGATCTCACCATCATCCAGTCTGTCTGGAATGACATGAAGAAACAGAATAAACTGAGACTAAATCCAGAAACCGTGGCAACGTCTCCAAGATGCTTCAAGAAACCTACCTGCAAAGTACTGTTAAATGTTTTAGGCACTTGTGTAAAAATGCTGTAAAATGAGGATGCTGTCAAAAATAATGGCATAAATAGATTTTATCAATTAACTTCTATTAACTAAATTAAATCAACATTTGGTAAACCATATTTGCATTTAAAACAGCTTTTAGCCTAGGTACATTTGCGCTTTTTTTCAGTAAATACACACAATACACACAAATTACACACAAATTAATGTAAATACACACAAATTGATGTACTTGTAAATATTTCTTAAATATATGCATGAATGTGTTTGTATTTATATATACATAATACACAGTACACACACATATATTAGGCAAACTCAAACTTTTATTTCGTATGTGATTTATCACGATTAATTGTTTGACAGCCCTAAAATAAATAAATTCATATAAAATGGGAAAAAGCTTTTTTTTTTTTTTTTTTTAAATGGATTTACCCAAAATATAATAATATGATAGATAGATAGATAGATAGATAGATAGATAGATAGATAGATAGATAAAAGCATGTTTTATGTGTGAATATGCATATATTTATGATGTTAAATATTTTAAACATTTAAAGTTATTTGAAGTTATTTGTTATTAATCCTTTAGAAATATGTTTACATAAATAATGATTTATTAGTTACATAGTTTTGTATATAGTTTTGTTATATTTACATACAACCTTTGATTATATTTCTGAACCATTTAACTATTTCTTTGTTTTAAATCTAAAGAAATATATTTACATAAAATTGATTTTTTTTTTTTTTTTTTTTTTAATGCATTACACACACACACACACACACACACACATGTCCATATATCATTAATTGACATTTAGGATTATTTTGTGCGTCTTTAAATGATGCAGCAGTCTGAAGATTTTTTACTCATGATGTAATAAGAATGCTAAAGCTGATTTGGCTTAATCATTGTCCTGAACTTCAAATCTTGGCCTTTTATGTGCATTTTTCATCACGGCTTTAAACCAGCAGAGCATGGCATCGCTAGCTTTTGTTTTCCCCCCATAAATTTTACAAAAGGGAACTTGCCTTGCTTATAGGCCTCAGTAAAGGATGTGTTTCATAACCACATCACTGAAGCACTGCCCAGGGTCATCAATACATCTTTTCAGCCAAACTCACATGACGTTTGTATTTTCTTAGATGTTCTTCTGTTCACAGCATCTGACCGCAAACCCGTCCTTCACCGTGTCGGGAAGTTTGAATGACAGAAGGAAATGAGATGTGATGTTCATATGATCAGCAGTCCGTTAACCCTTTGCCAGATCGTACATTTAAAGGAAACTAAAAAGAGGTTGAGGAATTGAGCAGGGTGAGAAGGTTTGGGCCAACAGTGTTTTCTTATACTTCAGTTCAGCCATAAAACAAAGCTGTAATCAAATGCTCTCACTTCACTGGAAAATTCTCTCATAATGAGGCTTTTTATGTGACAAACACACTCGTGCGGCCTGGGTGGTAATTGGACTGGAGATTTGCATAGCGATTAATGAGAGTTGGCCGGCGATCGACCGCGTGAGACGATCGGGAAGATGAAATCAGTGTCTTTGGGTTTCCGAAGCCTCAATAACTTCCCGATGCCTCCTAAAACACATGACGGTTTATGGGTTTGCCATTGTTTTATGGGAAAGGTTGGAAAGCCGTGGTGCTTGTTTGGATGGTGCGAGTCTTCAAAGGCAGACTGGGATTTTTTGGATGCATTTGGAGTCCAAATATTTCAGGCCGAAGTACATAGTGAGTTATGTCTGTGATACTCTGGACGTTTTTCCAGACATTCTGCTTTTCAGATCTACAATCCGTTCTGGTAACGCAAACTGGTGTGATTGACTGTAAAACATCTCTATTCTCACGTTAAGGATAGAATGACACTTATCCTTCAGAAAAAGCCATAACAGATTGCTAGGGCTTGGTGACGAGTTATAGATGTAATTAGAATAATTATGACCTTGCCGTTTTTAATGAGTAACAATTTGCACTTAACTGCTTGTTTCTATAGTAATAAAGTTACTGACCAGATGTGGTAGAAAAGTGGCAGGACATTGTGTTTTCTGCTGGTTAGCCCCGCCCACTTTGAATTCTCATTGGTCGAAAAATCTGCTCCTTAAAAGTAATCTATTCTGATTGGCTTTCTTTATCCTCACTACTGTTCAAAAGTTTTGGGTCTGTACAATTGTTTTGATGTTTTGAAGTCTCTTCTGCTCACCAAGGCTGTATTTATTTGATCAAAAATTCTGTAAAAATTGTGAAATATTATTACAATTTAAAAAAGCTGTTTTCTGTTTGAATATATGTTAAAATATAATTTATTTCTGTGATCAAAGTTGAATTTTCAGCATCATTACTGCAGTCGTCAATGTCACATGATCTTCCAGAAATCTTTTTTAATATGCTGATTTGCTGCTCAAGAAAAAATGTTCTGATTATTATCAGTGTTGAAAACAGTTGAAAACATGATGCATTTGTATTTTTCAAGATTTGTTGACAAATTCATAAAACAGCATTTATTTAAACATTATAAATGTCTTTGCTGTCACTTTTGATCATTTTACTGCATCCCTGCTGAATGAAAGTATTGCTTGCTTTAAAAAAAAAAAAAAAAAAAAAAAAAAAAAAAAAAAAAACTTGCTGACCTCAAACTTTTAAAAGGCAGTGTGCTTTTTTTAAGCACGATTTCCTGTTTTTCTTATAAAGTGATAAATAGCACAAATGAGTGTACTTTCTGGAGCTGAATGATTATTGCTGCTCTCTTTCATCAGACTCAACAGTCTGTTTGGCAGTGTTGTAGGTGTTATTGTCGAAGGTAATGCACTGGGCTGACGTTCATGATGGATTGGCACAGTGGGTGTGAGATTAAGCAGGATTGTGGGAAAGCTCATATAGAAAGACACTGGTGCTCTGAGTGTTTTACGGTCTGTGTGCTGCGGCTCAGGCCTGAGTGTGTAATCTGAAGCCATCTTACCCGTTTACAGCATTCTTACTATGATTAGTGCTTCAGAGGAATGTTCTGGCTTCCGGGTTTAAGCTCCATCGACAGCATTTCTGACAGAAGTTGATTTCCATAGAAAAGAGTTTGAGTTGTCCTTTTGTAATTTTAGTTTCTTTCCTGTTTAGCAAGAAAGTTATTAACTTACAGTGGAAGAAATTAGTGCCGGGAGGCCAAAATGCAAATCTTATTTTTTGTTAAAAACAGAAGAAAAAAAAAAAAAGAAAGAAAGAAAGAAAAAAAGACTTGCATGTCTTAAACATTGCTTTTGTTTGCTGTGCACTTCAATATCAAATTCCAGTGGATTTGCCTATTCAGCGTACGTCGTGCAAACATGTACCAGGATTAGCGACTTTACGTGCCCTAATCCTAAGGGACAAGCAAAAACAAACAAACAAACAAACAAATAAATAAATCTGTGGTTCACTGTAAATAAATGAAACAAAGATTACAAGAAAATACTATTTCAGCCTTTCTACTTCTAATTTTTATTTTTAATTCTTTGTATTATTTTCCATTTTTATGGAAGCTTATTTCTACCATGGGATAAAAAAGGGTAATAGTGTGTTTATCTCACAATTCAGACTTTTTTTTTTCTCAATTCTGAGTTTATATCTCATAATTTTGACTTTTTTTCTTGAGAAAAAAGTCAGAATTGTGAATGAAAGATTGACAATTACCCATTTTATTTTTTATTCTATGATGAAAATAAATAAATAAATACATAAATAAATAAATATTTATATATTGTGATATAAACTCATAATTCTGAAAGAAAAGAAAAAAAGAAGAAAAAATCAGAATTGCAACATATAAACTCACAATTGTGAGAAAAAAGACAGACATTTATATAAAGCCAGGAGTTTGTGTCTCACAATTCAAAATTGCAAGAAAATAGAAAAAGATATAAACTTAGAATTGTTTAAATAAAATTAAATTGTTAATAATTTATTAATTTTATTATTTCTTTTTTTATTTTTTTTTAATTCCATGGTGGAAATGGGCTTCCACACATTTCTCTTTAATTATTTGTGAAATTTACTGAAAATATAAAGTAAATCCTACGCCATTTTTTCCCAGTGTAATTGATATCATGCACTCCCTAGTGAAAAATAAATATACTAAAATGTATTTAAAATACATTTATTTCATGCTAAATATGCTACAAATTTATTTACATATTAAGTACTTAATAAAAATACTCTGCAATTGTTTTAGTATACTAAACTGGTATATTTAAAGTCTGCTAAATTGGAACAACTATTTTTGTACTTAATGCACTTTAAGTGTGTGGAAGTAGTTCTGAAGACCAACTAAAGATTAAAGTATATCTGATTGTGCTAAAATGGAACTATTGCAAGTATACTTTAGGTACACATGAAATATTTTGCATTTAAAGACCAATATTATTTCAGCATCATACAGTCCTCATCAAAAGTGACATTAAAACATATTTTAGGCTTAATATCAAGAAATGTGCATTATGCACAAGTAGTACTCCAAATAAAGTTCAACTGCAATTTTTATATCAGTAAGTCTCAAGCGATATGTCAGTAAATAAATTAATATACTTGAATACTTAATATAAAATAAATGCATTTTAAATCTATTACTTTTTCACTAGGGCTCTCAGAAAAAAAAAGGGTAAAAAGTTACAAATATGTACCATTTAGGTCCTAATATGTACATTTTAGGTTCTAACATGTATCTTCAAGGTACATATATGCACCCTTCAGGGTTAAATAAGGTGCAAAGGTGCATCTTTTGAAAAGGTACCGCCCCGGAGACAGCTTTAGCAAAAAAAAAAATGTTCTGAGTGTGCCACAACATTAGACACAATTCTCATAAATTCATGAAAAGTTGCACAGTTCAGGATGGGAGTAAAACATGAGTACATGAGTATGTTTTGCTCATGTTTTGCTCCCATCCTGAACTTCCACAAACTCAATAAGTATCTTAAAGATGGCATGTGAGCCTGTGTGTTTTGCAACAGGTATGTAGGGTGCTGCGCTGACCAAACAAACATTGCGAGGAAGTCCAGTGAGAAGCATGCAAACCTGAGCCAGTGTTTAGAGTGGAGTCAAAACACAGCAAAGATCCAGAGATCCTATCTCCCTTTCTGATATTACACTTCTCTGTCTAGTCTGTGTAAGAAACGGAGGATTGAATGTGGTCTGGTGCTGCTTAATGGGAGTGTTTTCATGATTATTATGGGTGAGGTGGCTTAGGTGACTCTGGCCTCGACGTAGGCCAAGGAATTTCTATGACTTCCTGCGGTTGGAGCGGCACAAATTGTACCGACTCTGGATTGCGAGAGTTTCAGGTATGTGCTTGAATCCTAAATGCATTCCTATTGCTCACAATGTTAGACGCTAGACTCGCTGTTGAACTTTCTACCTTCAGAATGGTAGAAGGAGTTACAGCATTGCATCATTTGCTCACCAGTGGATCCTCTGCAGTGAATGGGTGCCGTCAAAATGAGAGTCCAAACAGCTGATAAAAGCATCACAAGTAATTCACACCACTACAGTCCATCAGTTAACGTCATGTTTGTAAGAAAAAAAACCATCATTAAGACATTTTTAAGTCTATAATAACAGTTCCCCCAGTGGAAAAAGTGGTCTGGTCTGAATCAGGGGAAAAATATGCACAGATCAAGCACCGTTTACAAGCCAAAACAGCTCTAAACAAATATGTGGTTGGATAGACTTTTATTATGGATTATAGACTCAGATTTTGGCCAGAAGAGACAGTTTAAAGTTAAAAATGCCTTAATGATGGATTCATTTCTTACAAATGTGACACTGGATGACAAAACCAGTCTTAAGTAGCGTGGGTATTTTTGTAGCAATATAGCCAAAAATACACTGTTTGGGTCAAAATTTTCGATTTTTCTTTTATGCCAAAAATCATTAGGATATTAAGTAAAAATCATGTTCCATGAAGATATTTTGTAAATTTACTACCATAAATATATCAAAACTTAATTTTTGATTAGTAATATGCATTGCTAAGAACTTTTTAAGGCATTTTCTCAGTATTTAGATTTTTTTTCCACCATCAGATTCCAGATTTTCAAACAGATGTGTCTCGGCCAAATATTGTCCTATCCTAACAAAAACCATACATCAAAGCTTATTAATTCAACTTTCAGATGATGTATAAATCTCAATTTCAAAAAATTTACCCTTATGACTGGTTTTGTAGTCCAGGGTCACAAATGCTCAGCTCAACGCTCAGTTTCATTTCACAAGATGTTAATTGATAGACTGTAGTCGTGTGGATTACTTGTGGATTATTGTGATGTTTTTATCAGCTGTTTGGACTTTCGTTTTGACGGCACCCATTTACTGCAGAGGATCCAGTAGTGAGAAATTCTGCAATTCAAAAATTTCTCCAAATCTTTTCCTACTAAGAAACAAACTCATCTACATCTTAAATGGCTTTATGCCGAGTAAATTTTTAAAATTTTCATTTTCATTTCGACTGGTGCAACCCTACCCAGATCCCTACAGAAAGTGGTGGCAGTAGTTTATACAAGCACGAGCCGTCCGTTTGTTTGCTTTAGTCTGACTTGGAGCGTGATGAAATGGAACGCCTCGCTTTCATCCGATTCCTAAACAAGACAGTGAGATATAGAAGAACGGAGAGACTGAAAACCGGCGCAAAGTCATGCCTCCGTGCAGAGAAATAAACACACCCAGGGATAGGAACGATAAAGCCACACGCTCGCTAATTAGTCCCTCGTTTGGAGGAAAAGACTATCAGGTGTAATCAGAAACCTTCGTCTTCGTATCTGATTAGGCGCTGACCTCAGTCATGCCATAATATGTCAATATGTGGTCAGAAATGACATGCCAAGCGTCGCTATGTATATTTTCAGATGAGCGCCCAAATATACACAACGGAGTGGAAACCGTGCCAGCGCTTACTTATGAGTTCTCCCAAGTCATGTGCAGTAGTTGAGGTGAAGACCAAGTCAAGAAATGGAAACTTGTTCGGAGTCCTCGTGTTCCATGTGCTGTAGGCACTTGGGCTTTATCCTTGGCATAGCTTCACCTGCGGATAAATAACATGACATTTCTGCGCGACGGCGAGGGTAGGCACTTTCGGAAACTTTTAGAGGTGCGCTGGAGTGAGGGGAGCGAGAAGGGCTTTATCTGCCCTATATTACGGCAAGACAAGTGCTGTCTCCCTCCATTTCCCTCTGTCCATTCCTGGGGAACAGCTGCACGCATGGTTTTCTCCTCATTTGCTGTGAAAAGTGGGAGCTGTGGTTCAGGCATGATTGGAGCTCGGCCCAATGGCTCCTCATCTGAGAGTTTCCATGGGGCAGGCACGTTTGCTGTAACCAAAACACCATGTGAGGTTCAGCCAGCGCACTGAATGGTCGGCTATCTTCCGCCCCACTCTAGTGTCCCTGCAGACTGCTTGGATCCCCTTAGAAAGTGGAAAAAAAAAGCAAATAAAGTGGATTATGCTCTACTTACAAGTGAGGGAATTCTTTTTAGTGTATTGTAAGAATTAGCATTGTGCTAACTTGCATTTGCCCCCTGTCAAGCCAGCTACTTTTTTATTTTATTTTTATTTTTTAAAGAACAAAACATTCTTAAAGCAATGTTTATGGAATGTTCTTATAGCATTATTAATATTTATACAACACATTCTGGTCTGGTCCTGGTCACTCCGCTTGCTGTATTTGCCGTATTTCTCATAGTGAGTGTCATGGCGGAAGCCCAAATATAATACTTAATACTAAATAATACTGTTTTGTGTCACGGAATGTAGTTTTAAGAGCTTTTTAGGCGAGAATGTACTTGTTTGGACTTAAAATATGCAGTTTGTTGAACTTTCTACCTTCAGAATGGTGTAGTTACAGAATTGCATTACTTGCTCACCAATAGATCCTCTGCAGTGAATGGGTGCCGTCAGAATGAGTCCAAACAGCTAAAAAAAATATGACAATAATCCACAAGTAATCCACAACTCTCCAGTCCATCAGTTAGCGTCAGTGTTGGGGGTAACGCATTGCAAGTAACGCGAGTTACGTAATAATATTACTTTTTTTCAGGTAACTAGTAAAGTAACACATTAGTTTTGAATTTCTAAGAAAATATCTGAGTTACTTTTTCAAATAAGTAACGCCAGTTACTTTTTTCCCCATTTATTGATTGATAAGTCTCCTGTGGGGAAATTGGGAGTAAACTTGATGTTACTGTATTCTAGACTAAATGTGAACATGCATTAATTCATCTCACTCACAAAAGCAGATTCAGTATTCCTCAAAATGAATAAAAACAGTAAAATGCTAACTCAGAATGTGACGCAACCCTGCAATAATTAAATATGTTAAATAAAACAAATATCTTTTTTTGTATTTAATCCCATTTTATTAACCAGTGTCTTTGCTGCTGACCTTCGATTAATTTTTCTAATAAGAAAAAATCACTTCAGATAAACTAACATTTGTGCATTTTTTTTTTATAGCTGAAGAGTGATCTCCTGCATAAATGTACTTTTCTTTCAGCCTGAGGTGAATTCATTTCACTTTTGGTGTAAAAGGGCTTTTACATTAGAATTGTTTTATATTAAAAACAAAGAAGTCAAGCCCTGCCCATATTTAAAAAGCAACGCAAAAGTAATGTAATGCATTACTTTTAATAAAAAGTAACTAAGTAACGTAATTAGTTACTTTTTCTGGAAGTAACACAAAATTGTAATGCATTACTTTTAAAAGTAACTTTCCCCAACACTGGTTAGCATCATGTGAAGCGAAAAGCTGCATGTTTGTAAGAAACAAACCAATCATTAAGATGTGTTTCAGTCCATAATAAAAGTGGAAAAAGTGGTCTGGTCTGAATCAGGAGAAAAATATGCATAGATCAAGCAACGTTTACAAGCCAAAACAGCTCTAAACAAATATGCGGCTAGATTTTGATGTAAGAGACAACAGGGGATGAACTTTTATGGATTATGGACTCAGATTTTGTCCAGAGAATACATAAACGTCTATTTGAAAATTTGCGTCAGCGTTTTCGGACAAGTGAGCTCCAGAGTGTCCGCGGCCGTTTAGTGCTTAAGAATCCGTCTGAAAGCGCCTCGGCTCCGGGATCTCCGGGAATTTACAGCGGGCTCTATAGTGTCTCTATTGTGGTTAAACATAAGATATAATTTGTTTTGGGTAAATCTAACAGGCTGTCTTTGGTCTCATTTATCTATTATTTGTTCCAGATCAGTTAGTTTTGGCAAGCCCTCATCATGTTTATGTAAATTCAATGCTGTATATCAAAGTGCTGCCTGTGTACTTTTGACTGAATTGCCTCTGAACTTTTTAATGATGGCTGTTGTCATTGTTTATTAAATATTGTTATTCAATAAATGATATTTTATATAAATAATAGTAGCATTCAGTATTAGTGTGTGTTTTTCCATGATGGTGATTTTAGTTACATTGTTCCGCCATTAGACGTGACAAGAGACTGTTTTACAAGTCAGCAGTTTAGGAAAATTGAAAAATATGCAGTTTTGCGCATGGAGGTAATTTTTTCTTTCAAAACCAGTTGGACGCAGCCAACAAATGCACCAAGCAGTGCTGTCATCAGGAATCACCCATAACAGATGAAAGGATAGTACAAGCCTATCAGACATTGATTTATTGTGATACGATATTGATCTGGAGAATGAATGCTGTCAGATGCTGTGAGATGCAGGTAATCACAATCACTCAGTCAATCTGTCTCTCCATACTAAACATAACACATGGCTTTTAATACAGTAATTCATTTATTGATTTAAATCCATGACGGAAGAAAGTATTTCTCACAAAAGAGGGTTTTTAAAGACACTATTTTATGTATTTACACACTCGTGCCGTCAAACTGTTTGTATAAATGCAATATCTCACTGTACAGCCGAATCGCAGCCGTGCCGATATACAGCCATATCTCACATTTACTCGTGTGATATTGCTTATTTGATACACATACTTGTAACACTGAAAGAACATTCTCAGGTCAACATTCTCAGAACATCTCTGTGATATTATTTGTACTTCAACATTCTAAGAAACATTTTTGTAACCTTTAAATAACGTTATAATCACAACAAGAAAACAAGATTTTAGCGTTCTTAGAATATTAATATTCAAATGTTACATTTAGGGTGAAAATAAAGTTAGTAGAATGTTGTAAGAAACATTTTTTGTAACCTTTAAATAACATTCTAATTACATCAAGAAAATGGGACATTTCTAATAAATGTTCCCACAATGTTTTTATAACCTAATTATGTTACCTGGGAAAGAGTAACTGATTAGCAAAACATTAGCAATGCCAGTGATGTATGTTAGGTAGTAGCATCACTGCTTACCTGCTGAAAATGTTACAGTAGATCACTTGCTCACCTGTGGTTTCTCTGCAGTGAATGGGTGCCGTCATATTTAACAGCAAAGTCTCCTTTTTCACCATTTGTTTGATGCAAGTTCGTTTAAAGGAGCTTAGCTTTCTTTCAGGACGAGCTGTGCAAAATGGAACAATTCACATGACTTTCAGACATTTACATATAAGGATACAATGTAAAATGTTATACACTGAGGAAAACACGTCTCAAATGCATTAAACAGTACATGCATCTATTAAAGCACCTGACAGCCACTGTAAACTATAAACTTTTGTTTGAAGTGCTTAATATAAAACATTCTCATGTTTAGGGCAAATTGGCTCATGCACTTCCTGCAACAGCTCACTCTGTGTCCTCTGCTATATTTCAGATGTGTTTTGTTCATTGAAATGGGTTATTCACTACTGTAAAGTGACTTTACAGCAGGATATTTTCTGTGCAGGCACTACTAATCGTTGTTTAAATTTACTGTCAATCATTTTCGTCATTGATTCTCATTGATTTAATATCTAACTGAGATAAATGGTTATACTAACCATTAGATTTTTCTGGTGTTATAAACCACCAAGTTGTATAGTAGTCCTAAGCTCACAAATAAGCACTGCTGTTAATATCATGCTCCACAGCAGAATCCTGAATCCCAGACAGTGAAAGATTGAAAAATTCCTGGTGTAATTGCATTCCCACTCTTGTGTTTTTTTCAGTGAGCGTCAGAATACGTGTTGTCGTGATGGACGACTGCCAGGATTTTTCTACGGATGCTCAGCCTTTAATAAAGACGCTCACCTAGAGTCAGCGCAATGTTTTTGTAACTCCTTTAACCCCGACCGCTCTGCGGGTTTGTATGGCTTTATCCGTTCTCGTTTTAGCGCTCCATATCCTCCCTCTTTTCCTGTTTCTCTCTCTCTTTCTCTCTGCGGGACTGATTAGCATCTTCTTTTCAAGGCTCCTGCCTAAAATCTGTAGCTTTGGCTTTCCTTAAAGAGACAGTTCACCTAAAATTGAAAATTCATCATTTATCAACCCACATGTCATTCTGAACCTTTCAATTTTTTTTAAATAATTTGAAAATTGAAGTAAGAATTTTGTGTGTTTTCCATGCAAGTTGGAAAGAAATATGGATCTGGAGTTGCATGGAGTAAATAATGACAGAATGTTCCGTTTTGGGAAACAATTTTTCCATTTTGTTTGCTGATTTATATATCACGGCTGTCTTGATGAGTTATTGTTTTGGCTACTTAGTTTAACTGACTAAATTTTGGTAGGCCTCATATGTAATTACATACTCTTCTAAATCTTCACCCAAACTTATTAGCTTAATGCAGTTAGGCAGCGAACAAACCAGGCCTGTATTTAAGAGTGCATGAATGACAGTGCAGGGATGTATGACGGAGGAAGTCAGAGCGGAGCTGCATATTTAGCGTTCATGTCTGCGTCAGAGCATTGGAAAGCTTATGCAATGGCATGGGAGATTGGCAGTTTGTCCGCTAAGAAGAGCGTTGCCCAGGGAACGTTGGGTTAACCGCACACGGGAGAGCGCTCCAAAAGAACCGCGTCTTGATTGGGACGCTCGGGCCTGCCAGTGCTGGGAGTGACAAGCGGTGCCAGTGGATCAGAGCCGGCCTGCCACTGATGTTTAATGTTCACACATGCACTGGGAAGCCCAGTCCAAGAAAACCAATTTGAGAATACACTTTAAAAGGGGGCACTTTTCCATCTGCCTTCTGTCCCTCGTCTTCGTCCAAGAGAAAAAGCAGCAGAGAGAGGGGAAAAAGACAGCATGAAGAAGTGGAGTGCTTAAGTTCATAATCAGTTACGATTGACTTTGTTTATTGACAGCAGCACAGAAAGAACCTTTTGGCAATACCGTGTGTGCAAGTACAACAATAAAAGCCCTAGTTAATTCTGTTAGTAGTCAAAAACTCCAAACTCAAACTCGTCTCAACGGCCCCCTTTACATCTGGCACTGACATGCGAACATGCAAAATGGAAAACAGCACGTACCTATTACTTCAGAGGTTGCTCTAACCTAACATTTCCGTCATTTATCAAATTTTAAAACCGTTCTGAATGTCTTCCATCATTTTGACAGATAAAAATAAGGTATCTGGTCGACTGCGTTTCCCACAGTAAAGGATGCTAATGCAGATTAGAACTGAAAGGGAGAAAAAGAGGTTTTAAAGCTCCCCTGCGAATACAGACTAGGAGAGAGACGCCAGTGAGGATTTGGGGAGAGAAACGAGAGATTCCGGGTGTATTCCATTCGGATAATCCACGGAACGTTCGTGTTCGGTAAATCGGGTGACGCCGGGAAATTTATGACATGGTCCATTATAGTAGCAATATTTGTAGCATATGATTTGCTGACACGCTCAGGTAGTTGTAGTTTATATAGATAATGAAACACGTTATCATTTCAACTTGGTGGTCAAATGAAAATGCATGTTAAAGCCTCAGCTTGTTGCTTTTATCAGCTATTTAATAAGCCCCACTGTTGAATTTTAGTGCTTTTTGATGTTTGATTAATTAGGAATGCTGCACTACATGCAAATCCAAATCCATTGCATAGATCAGTATTGTAAGTTGAGAAAAGCACTCAAATGAAAATAAATCAAAGATATTACATTATTATGGAAAATGTAACCATTTAATATACAAAAAGTTAATTCATTGTTTTATTTTCATATCAGGTTTGAATGTAACAATGGCTGACGCTTTTATCCACACATGGGAATCGAACCCGTGACCTCAGTACAGGACGTCTACAATCCACAGCAATCATTTTTGAGTTTATCTGCCTGTCTGATGTGTTCTGTGATTTTGTTTAGTTGTCGTCTGTGTACTCTTGCAGACTGACGTCTTTGGCTGTTGCGTCACATCTCACTTACTCATTCTGTGCTGCCTGATCTCGGTAAGTGTGGTTTGGCAAAAGAGACGGACTGAGAGTGAAAAACAGCCCAGGACCTATAATGTCACATCACAGCCACATCATATAATCCCCCACTCTTTCACATGTACATATGATGCAAACCACTGTATGCTTTATCTTACTGACATACTGTATGTTGGATTTCATGCTTTTCGATAAGTCAGGTAACAGAAAACATTTGATTGCATTTGATTATCTAAAGTTTATTAAATAAGTAAATGTATTTATTTCCAGTGCTGAATATACAAATAATGTAAGCATAAATATAAATACATTTTAGCAGCAGATTTTCTTTTAAACTGCCTAAGTAAGCTGCAGATGTACCGGTGTTTACAGGACAGTGATTTTGCATAAAGCCCATAAACCTGTCTGTAATGAGATAAATGAACATTGAAGCCCTGTGATGTCATCTGTTTTGTTTTCATTATAGACAGGTTTGACAACTGAAGTGTGAAAAAGTGAGAGACAGTATCCCATTGCGTTTTGTACCCACAAGGGTGATATTGCATGGAAAAAGGAGAACATTAAAAATGTATCCATCTGCGCTGCCATCCACCCACACGTACATACATCTACATTAGAATTTCCCATTGGCCGTCGTACCGCTCAATCATTTGTACACCCAGTCTGACAGACAGAAAGGGGAATTTCCACGAGACCTCTGTGAAAATCCATATGCAAACCAATGGTTTTGTAAAATGTCAAAACTGGAGATCAAACCGAATCAAAGGAGTGGTATAAAGAATTTGCTAGGGATTTACGCAGTAGTGGTTACATTGGTTGTCATTTTTGGGAGGGGAATAATTGGCATCATTGGGTAATAATAGAGTAACGGGGAAAAAAAAATGTATAAGAGCCACCAGCGTCTGAGTTACATGTGATATAGCTCACCACAAATTCGCCTTACGTTATATGTAGTGTATATTATATGAATAATGCGGTTGCATATGAATGTTTGGGTGTGTAGCATGGTGCCATTTCTTAGTCTATCTATCGCTCTGATATACTACCGCATTTAGAAAATGCATTGAAGTGTTGATTCCCAATCCCAGTTATAAAAAATTGCATGTACTATAACTTTTGACATATTTTTTTAAGAGGCAGTACTAATGTGGCATTCATGTAAAGAGATCACTTGTCATCAGCAAACTAGTAATTTGTCTTTGGCCTGCAAATTTAAGGATTGTCCAACTCTAATTAGTGTATTGCATCGTAGGTTGACTATAAGATTTAAAAGAGTTGAGCATATGACATGTATACAGTATGAATGGAGAAAAAAAAAAAATCAGCCATAGAGCAGCATAAATCAAAAGTGCATTTAAAAATTAAAAAGGAAATATGGTTTAAATAAGCAGTTACTAGAGCACTGCAAAAAAAAAATAAAAATAAAAAATAAAAAAAATTTGAACCCAATTTTGAGCCCACATGTTCTTCAGGTATTTTGTGTGTAAGTACACACAAAGCAATCACACCACCTGATTAAATTTAATTAAAAAAATATATATTTTGTCATCTTTTGTAAACATTTAGTCGACATAATTTTAAGGTACCTGTAATTTGTTAAACTGGGTTTATACAACAGATGTGATAAATGAAGTGTTTTGTTGCAGAAAGTGCATCATCAGCTCGAGCAAATAGGAAAGCTGCCTAGTTAGTATAATGACCGCTTGTTTTCCCTCAGGTTCTCCTAGTGCTCTTAATCAATGATGTTATCAATGCTGTGGAATCTGGCCCGCTTGCATCATGCGCGCTTGCAGTGGAACCTCAATGGAGACAGCTCCTATTTCCCAGACCTTTCCTTTATGACAGAACGGGCCCGTGAACAATGCGTCTCTGTGCAGTTTGTTTTCTCCAGCGATCAACTTGTTTTTAACATCCTCTGTGTTGAGTGGTGGCAATGGAAAGAGTGGGCCGGGCCCTGGCCATACTCTGGGTTTCAGTTCTGCTGCTTGAGCCCAGTGGACAAACCTGACAGTTCTAAGGGAGTCCCGTACCCACGGGCACCTACGCCAAGCACTGAGCTCACTGTTTTGACTGGGTATGTGTTGGGTGAGGGGGCGCATGCTTACTGTATGGGAAGTGGCAGAGTGGTAGCTGCCAGGCTGATTTGATTTGCCATTTCCCAAGACTCTCTATTCTGAAGTCTTTCCACCAAAGCCTGGCCATAATGGTTTTTGCGTTCAATCAAGGGCAGCGGCGAGCATTGGACAAGGCGTGTTGGGAAAGTGGGCTTGGAAGCGCTCTAGGTGAAGTGCCAGGAAGTGATGACAACCATGTGGTTTGTGGAGCGTCACACCACGCAGGCTCCTGAAGAAAAGGTACACTTTGCCCTCGCCTAGTCACACAAATAGAGTTGTTTTCTTCAAGAGAGGAAAATATGACAGCTAATGCATCTAAACTGGCATGCGCGTGCTCTCGCACACATGCGCGTGCACACCCCACCCACCCACGAAATTAGATGTTTCGTTAAAATATGGAACCCATTTTTGGGGTGGAGCACTTTGGGTCGCTTTACTTTGGTGTTCAGCTATTGGTAAGGGACACCGATGCTTTCCACTGTTCTTACACCATTTTAGCCATGTTTTACGATGTTCTCCACTCGAGCGGACACACATGCTTCCTTAAGCACACTGCAGAGACCGAAGTGGCGAGAACACACCCCGAGAGAGCCGGATTTGCTTGATTCTTGCACAACGGACCTTTGCTCGGTCTGGACGCATGCTAAGCGCGAGCGTCAGAGTGTTTCCGTCGTTACCTCGTTAGCTGGTTAGCTCAGCCTCGTGTTGGGATTATGGGAAATGTCTCGGTGACCCTGGAAACAAAAGCATGACTTAATCAGCCTATAAAAACAGAGACAGTGGCCAAGACACTGGATTCAGCCAAGAGCCTCGCCGTTCACCGCATTACTACATGCTAGAGCTGTAAACATGGAGGATGGAAAAAGTTATTGACAAATATTGATCATTCATAATGGAGGGACTTAAAGGGATAGAAACGATTAAAAACGATTGGTCCATTCAATGAAGGTCAGTGGGGTCCGGTGTCGTTTGGATTTCTTCTCTGATGACCGATTTTTAATTTTGGGGTGAACTGTACCTTTAAGAGATAATTTGATGTTCTGAGATGGGGAAAGGGGGGAGGGGTGCTGCACATAAGAGAAGCTCAGGTGAACAGGAAGTATGCGTCTTTATGCAATGCTGTTGGACTACTGGGCTTATCAGCATGTGCATACAAATTTGTTGCAAATTCAGTTGTTCACGCAAAAATGCCTGTTAATAATTTTCACAAAGTCACTTCCTCTTAAGGCAGACAACATTAGAAATAAATGACACGTTAAGGGAGTGCCTCAGACTTGCATGATATCATGTTCTATTTTAAGATGTGACTTTGCACATTCACAAATTTGACTGAACTGAGAAACTGGAATAGTTAATGTTTCACAACGCCTGTCCCATCTGCTCTGTTACTCCAATTGCTAGCACCGCAACAGGAAATCTCCCAAGAGTTTGGAAATGATTAATAAAGGACCCAAAACATGGCCTGTCTTATTTTCTGAGTCGTAGTGCTTTACAGTGACTTCTTGGCAACAGTGTGGCGGTAGCCAGCAGACCATTACTAGGACGCCAACTCAGTTACTGTCTGTGGCTGGGGTGGTGCTGTGTCTTCTGAGCATAGATCTGGCTTAGGCCAACCCTTGTGTGAAGTGGCTCCATATGGGCTGAGCCAACAGCGTCCAAAACCATTGAGGTTGCAGAGGCAGTCTGACGCACAACAGCAGCGAGGGGCAGTCTACAATATTTTAGCAATTACATACTGAAGAGCCTGAAACACAGAGGGGCTGGGAAAATAACAAACACACTGTTGCTTATTGGTCAGTTTGTCAATACACTCACAACTGTTCAGTGCCTTTAAAGGTAACATTCAGCACAAGAAGGGAGCCAAAAAATAATTGTCTCCAAAGAGTTGTAAGTGAATGATGAATCACCCTGAAAGGCATGCAGGGTGTTCAGACCTTAGCGTAATTATCTGTATTTTAGATGGTAAACCTCAAGTGTATCGTATTCATGCTGTTTTATTAGCTTCGAGTGAATGGTGGTCTCAGCAGAAGAATTGATGACACCAGTATGACTAGTCATAGCATTAGTGCAGATGTAGTAACATGCCATTAAATGTCATTACAACAATAGAGATATGATTGAGCCAATGAATTGCAAACAAGCCAAAGCAAAGATAGTATGGGTTCTGACATGGTGGAAATGTGAAGCAGATGTCTTCCCCTTATCCAAGACGCTGTCAGATGGCTTTATCAGCCCCAGGCCTCGGGGAACTGCCCCTTAACCCTGAACACTCCAAGAACTCTCTACCATGCTGATATTCAGACATCTGCTGGTGTACCACAATTTGAGGTAATTCACATTTTCTTTCTCTTCAACCCAGTGTTTCTCAGCCCTCTTTGTGCACTTGCAGCTATTCGTTGTACCCATGTACCCATGTACCCATTTGTTGTGAACAAAATGTTCTTTTGAATCAGAGGTTCTCAGTAGTTCTAAATGGTTTTCTGATAACCCTACAGTAGGTCTGGGCAGAAATGGTTTCAGAGAAGAGCAGGTGATAGTACAGAAGAAAAGGAGTGCATTTTTCCATATGACATGGATATGTGCGTGGTGATCTGCAACGTTTCCTCATTTGCACCTTTATTATGAGGGGCTTGCAGGTAAGGAGGAACTGTTATAGTGGACCCCCCACGCTATCTCACTCATTACCAGGCAGAGCCCATATTCTGCTCTTAAGCCCCTACGGCCTTTGGAGTCGGATCAACTGCAGATCAGAGAGTAAGTGTCAGGGCTGCAGTCCAACGCTAATGGCAAATAGAAGGATAAGAACCATATGACGAGCCCAGAACCTCAGTTCTTCTGCCACACACCTGGGGAGAACTGAGGACTCTGCTTGGAGTCATGGCTAACAGATCCCCACATCCAGAATGTCAAAGCGCCATTTCTGGAGCGTGAAACTTCACAGGGTGAGAGGACACTGGAGAATGACATCATCTGAGATGGTTTTCGGGGTTTTAACCTTGTGTTTGGTGGACTACTTAATCTCACAAGTCTCCATCCAACCTAGTCCTCACATCTTTTTCACATCTTCATGTAAAAAGGGCTTTTATATGTTGGACGCTTTCACAGCTTTTTTCCTTGATGGCATTTGTTTCCCTTTGCTCTTTATTATTCTCAAGACGTCCATTTCAGATTCTTTTATAGGCTGTTCAAAATGGTAATGATGTGAGATCCCAAACCGCCGACTGATTTAGAGGACTTGGAACCTGGCTAGGGAGTGCAGACTGGGTCGCACAGAGCATCCAAAGCCACAAAGGTACACTAACCGGCCCAAGCGCGAGTTTGGCCTTTGTTTATCTACGAGGTCTCCGTCAGCTCTCCCTAACTTTGTTCCCCTCTGCTGCTTTCAGCACCCCTCCAGTCAGTTTATTTCTCTCCCACATCATCTCGCATGCTTCGGAAACACAGCAGCCCTCCCCTACTAAGAATTCGTGTTTGCGATTCTGCACGAGCTCCCTAGCTCTCTTCCTCTACCTTCCTAATCGCAGTATTGCTCAAGACAATGATTTCAAAACAGGGCAATTAGTGTAATGTTGGTGAACGGCTGGCATATGCGGATGTTTCCTATTAAAATCATTGTTGGCTTCAGCATCCGAACTACTTTCTCTCTTGGCAGTGGATCCCCTCTTGCAAATGAGCTCTGTGAAACCTTATCCCCCACTGGATTCAAAGATGTTGTATCACTGTATGCAGAGTAAGTCCAGATGAGTTGATTCCTCAATATGGAGGCGATTGCCAGACCACTGAACTGTGGTGAAGGTCTGGTATTAAGGACCGTAACAAGTGACTGGCTTTCACCTCTGATACTCTGAGCCAATTTGAAAGATCTCTGTCGTACGAAGTCTCATCATGATACGAGGTTCCTCCAAACTGAGATGATTCATCGTTAGGGCATAATCCAGGTCAGTCATTTTTATTGAAGCACAGTTGACTTTACGACTTTACACAGTTTGTGTACTTAGTTTCAGACTTTTTGGTTTGATAAGGTAGCGTTGGGTGTGCTCCAGCATAATTTTAGACTCTAAACTTAATCTGTGCCGTCTGTGAGCCAGCAACGTCTTTGCTTGTTGCCAGGCGAAGCTTCACAAATCATGCCAGGGTACTTTGCGACTGCTGACGCAAGAGCTCAAAATAAAAGGGTCTTTTCCCAGCTTCACTCGATCAGAATGTGACTTAACCATTGAAGTAACTCGAGCACGACATGGTCAGATGGTTAGATGAAAGGCTGAGGTGGTGGCTGCTTCCCAAGATTTCCTCGTAATCATAATCTGACAGTGATAAACCTTGAAATTTATGTCTGCTGCGTAAGAGCAAAATCAAGAGGCCAAAAGAGGTGCTGCTTTGCAGATACGCTTGAGAAAAGAATGAACTATTGGGTGGCGGGTTTCTTCACCAAATCTTCGTAATTACAGGTGGATTTGGTGACCTGGAGCTAGTGGGTACGCGTCTTTGTTTCCATGCCCTCCATCTCTGTTTCATCTGAATGCAGAAAATGCTGGAAACATCGAGAGGGTGCGGCCTGGTTTCTTAATACAGACGAGTCGCCAGTCCCTCTCTAAAACCAACACGTGGAATTCTCTCAGTCTCCTTTGATAATCCTCAGTCCTGCTCCCCCCACCGTTAACCTTTTTCTCAAAGCCTGGAGAGTAGTGGGGTGTCCTCAAAGCAAGCAGGGATCTACCATTGTCGGCCTGTAGGGGTGTTTTTATTAAGGGTGAAGTGTATGGTGGTGATTATTTGCCGTCAAGGGGAGCTTGAGCAGAAGCAGGGGAAGGCCTCTCCGTTTGTTTGCACAGGGAATATTGGTGTTTTGTCGTGGGAAAGCACAGCCTAGGAGACCGTCCTGGATTAAGACTTGGGGCTGAGGTGGCAGATAAAGTTTCTTTTGGTTAATATCCACTGTACATACCTGATAATCTCAATAATGGAAACAAAACATCCACGATAATGACCTCAGCCACAAGGCAGCCCTTAACTGTTTGGGCTCTCCTAAATAGCCTTCATCTGCAGTAGGAGAATACGAGGTGCACAGGGAGCTCCCAGAGTCCTCTTATTTCCACTGGCGTGTGGTGAAAGGGGAATAAGGAGTGCGTACGTGTGTGTGTGGAAGTATCCATGTGCGTAAGTCAGGAGGAAAGGGGCACGTCTGGGTCTAACCTGACAACAAGAGCATATGGAAGTGATCAGTTAGCTGTTGGCTGGCATGACGTCTCCCGCACAGGGGCATTTTTTGAAGAAGTGATGGAGTTGGGGGTACACATATCCTGCGTGGCCTGTGATGGTTTCTGAACCCGACTCAATTAGATGGGAATGGAATTCTGGGAGAGTGGAGGAAGCGATCAGTGTTCGCTCCCGGTAGTTCCCCGCAGTAATCCCCTGCAGGAGTGCTGAAGGAGGCCCACTTATGAACAAAGGCACTGCTCAGGAGGTTATGAAGAAAGTGACAGGAGAACAGCAATATGAAGAGACAACGGGATGCCAGAGTCGAGGAAGAACTTCAGCCCCAGATTTCCTCTCCTAGAGTTACAGTACAGTATTCAAACAAGGCACGTAATCTGCAACAATCACAGGTGTGTGAGAGATTTGCGGGGCTGTTTTGAAAATGAGATAATGTGGAAGTGTCAGGGGCACAGCGTAAAGCAGTAATCACATACTAGCAGATGGGAGTGCTCATGCTTGACTGAACAAAGTATACTGTCATCCGGCCTCACTATTAAGCTACAAAAAACCCACATACCATAATCATATTGCCATCATCATTAAGACAGAGAAAAAACAGTAGGGTATTGACCTCATTTTCTCTCTAATGGTTTTCCAATTGTTTTCTGACCATCTCACTGATTGTTTGAATAGATTTTTTTGTGAGAGAAAAAAAGGGCATTGGAGCATCGCTGATGTTTTAACCAAGAGGTGCATTTTCAAAAGTTTTTGTAAGGCATTCTGAAAGCATGCATGCTCTTAAAGAATGATTTTAATATTTTAGGTTTATGTACAGTATGCATCGACTTTAATAGTTCTACACACATCTTACGCCATCTGTTTCAACGACAGTAGCTAATCTGGCTAAAGTGCATCTGTTGTTATGTCTGGAATGATGATGCCATGCTATAAAAGCCAATTATAATGGATATGACCATAATTGAGAGGGTTGCTGCTGAGGTCATTTCCTGTCAATACTGTGGCCTGCCTCTCTGAGGGTGGTCAGTGAGAATGTGGGCCTCAGCATGTGGGCCTGTCTGGACTGTCTGGGGCCCTGATGGATCAACTCCCTTGGCAGCTCCTCATTCATCACGGGAACACCATTTCGCAAACACACACAGGAAAATTCTCTGAGGTCTGTCTTGTAATGTCTTTTGACATGTGAAATTGTCACTCATTTCGTCCAAATGTTTTTTTTCTTAGCGTGTAGGAGTTCTACTATCGCATCATTGACAAGCGCGTGCGTTTAGCAAAGCTGACAATGATGAATGTGAGATCAGTGGGAGGTGATACAGCATTGTGCCTAATATTGTGTCAAATTCAATCACTATTTGTGGACAGTGCAACACATTTTGGAGACAGAAAGTGAGTTCGATGGACGTGGAATGAACGGATTGACGGAGATGTGATTTTGATTAATGACCACTCATGGCACTTGATCTTTCTTATAACTGATGATGGGTGTGAAATCTTCAGGTCCTCTTTCTGGTCCTTTACGTTAACCCCTATGACAGATCGCTGTCGTCCGGTTGCATTGTTCGTCCTCCTCGCCATAGCAACCATAAAGGGCCACAAGCACCGAATGTCACATAGCTTTAGGTGGCCTTCATAACTCACGCTAGAATGTGACGTTTGACAAATGGTGTCACAGGCTCTTCGGGGAACACTACCTGTCAAACTGTGATGTGTGAAACAATCTGTAAGGACATTCACACACTGTATGAGTTTACATTCAAGATGCATCTGATTCATGAGGCGTTCCAACCTGTAGATGCTTTCTATCATGTCATCAGCATAGTATCTTTTCTGAATTAAATCTCTGTGTTGCATACACACTATAAATTTAAATTTGGCACAGTCGAAACCACAGATTATTTCAAGATGAAATTGATCACCACAGTGTTTTCAAACACCTTTGAGGCATTTAATGTGTTAATGTGGACCAGATGCATGTGCATATGTGCATGAGTGAAAGAAAGAGTCTTGCTGGGTCTCACAGCAGTCTGTTTGCCAGGTCCTCACTATGTCCATCATCTTCCTACCAGTTAGTCCATCTGTAATGAAAATGGATGACTAGTCCATGCAAACACGGGATCTGTAAAAGTCAATTTGGGAACATGCTTCATCTTTTCTGTACAATGGGAATTGTATGCATGACAATTCTGTGCAGAGCACAGGGGGCATAGAAACTTCTGGATAGCATTATTTCTTCAAATATCAGAAACGCTTTCCTCAAAGTAACGGTTTATCGGTCAACCAGATGCAACAGAATATCCCTTTACATTCGTTTCAAAATATTTAGGAAGATATTTCATGCTCGGTGTTGTATTCATCCTTCCGCGGTCTTCTGTCAGCCACATGTCAGGCTTTTGGATCATGTCTCATTTTGTAAGTCAGAAGCAGATGACCTTTTTCTCACCCTCTCTCACTGGACTGAAAGGACCCCCTAACTCTCCATCAGACACCCCTTTCACTGACTGATGGATGAATTGGGACTGGCATTCACCCCCCCTACCCAGATGGGCGATGTCCTGTTAGAAGGGTTGGGAGGGGGGTTTGTACACGTGGGGCGAAACTCAACCGGGCTAAATGAGAGTCTGTCACTCATCCCAAACTCCCTCTTACCTGTCAATCATTATGACAAATGAGAATTACATCATTAGGCGTCTTGAGGGAGGGGATCCTTGGGGGTGCCACGGATTCACATGCATATGCATGTGTTTGGGCGTGTGCATGTTTGTTTACCCCAGAGGTTGATGTTGTAACTACACCCCTATTCTTTGAAACGCCAGGAGGCGACGAGGAGTAATTGTCCTCTAAAATCATTAGGAATCACAGATGAGAAGAAGTTATTTGCCGGTACAAGACTTCTCACATGATGAATGAGTTGTTGAATTAATTTTTTTTATGTACAAACTGATTAAAATAATCTTAAGCTTTTGGGTTAATTTGGATCAAACACAAGGCAACTTTAACCAAATAGTGTATAAATAGTATCTAAATGAGTTCTATTTCTATTTTTATACAATAAAAATAAACTAGGAAAAAACATGCACTGTTTTCCCTCAAAGTGTCAAAAAGCACCTGATGGAGTTTGAAGTTCATATCAAACTGCTTCTGTTTTGCACAGATGCCTGTTTGGAAGAGGAGCTGTGCAGAAAGTTACCAAAAATTCCGTGCACACCGCCATGCGAAATGAGGTCGCACGCACTCAAAGCGAACTTCGGCCAACACTGTGATGACATCATATTTGCCGCACGCACCAAAGCGAACTTGTGGTTGCGTCACGTATAAATCAGCCTTAAGACGTTTTTCGACACAGTAGCTATTGCTAATTTTATTTTGTCATAGTGTCCTAATATTTTTGCAACACTCTTGACGTGTAAAATGTATCTACTGTATATTTCTCTCAGTCTGCATGCTATGATGTCACAGCTCAGCAGTGCTAGTGAATGGTTTGGAATTTGCACGTTCTTGTGATGTCATTAGCTAACCAGTGTTGCATTTTTTGTTTTTTTTTCTGCAGTTCCATAGTGACTGGTCACATGACGATTAAGTGATTGGCTCAAAAAGTGAGCGAAGATGACAGATTTGTATCTCAAATATCTGGGGGGTTTTGCACCAGCCAAGCAACTGCCACTGAGATGACTGGGAAAGCTATGAATGAAAAACTTCCTACAGGTATTATAGACTGCTATAATTAATACATATAACATCACATATCAGATCGGAAAGGCATTTATTTTCAATGAAATGAGGAAAATAAACCAAAAGTGCAAAAAAGTACCTCATGGGTATTTATCAGTTAGTTAGGGTTAGGGGTGAGCATAGGGAGGGCTTTATTATCCCAATATGGCAGCATCTATGTAATAATTTTAATAAAAAAATAATAATTGATACTTGAAATGTTATTATTGCATCCTGTTTTTTAATATACTACAGTACATAGGTGCAAATATCTGCCACTAATTGCGCTAAGTAGTTTAAATAGCATGTAACTAATACTTTTGTTATTACATAGTGCAACTAATTTGCTATTTTAAATAGCATATCGCTAAGAAAATACTATTTTCACTTAAATACTATAAATAGAATCCATTGCTATTTGCACTTTGTTTTAATTAAGTTTGTTTAATTGTGCTTATAATGAACATTTTGCATTTTGTCTTAAAAAAAAATTAAAAACTTCTTCAATTATATTTTTGCTGCTTTACACTTTTTGTGCATTTCCACACTTTTCCTATAGTTGCACGTATTTGACATCTAGAATTTGATGTAAAATTTGCAACCGTTCTGGTTATCCTTCTTTTCAGCATTTAAAAATGAAACTACCGAATGTGGTAGCATATTTTGACCACTGAAGGAAAAACAGAATTGCATAACGACAGTATGAATTGCTCCGCAGGAAATCCAACTTCAGCATATTTCACACAGGAGCGAAATATGACAACGCTAATGACCTCTGCTGTCCTCAGAATTAACGACTCTGTTGAATCAATCAGAGAGTGAGTTCTTAAATATTATTCTGTCACGCTTGTCATTATTGGAGCAATCAAAATGATCAAGTTACGGTCGTTGATTAGAATATTTTTCTTTACAGAGCGGGTCAACTTTCTGTTCGTGAAGCACAAGATGTTCTTATTATCTGGGTCTCCAACACGTTCAGTTTTTTTCCACTGCTCCTTTATTACTATCAGATGCTTTCTGATTGTGGTGTCTGTTCTTAAATGAGATTTAATAACAGAGCAGATTTTGCCAGCTTTAAAGCACTGACCTGTGAAAGGATATCCCTTTCCATGCGCAACTACTTGTTGGTTGAGTAATCGTCTTCTCTCCAATTTCTCGACCGTTTCTTTGCTTGCTGTTTTTTTCTGTGGTGTTCAAGCATGGACGAGATAATCAAGGAGGCGCTCTGACGTTGGCTAGCCACGGGTTGGATGAGAAAATCGTAAGGGAGGTAAATCTGGAGACCAAATGTTGTTTTGGTCTTGTTGTGCTTGTAAAGAGGTGAAATTACAAACATAAGAAAGCAAGACTGAGGTCAGAAATGGGAGTCCGTTGGTCTGAGCGAAAATGAGATTGAAAGCAGCAAGAAAAGAGAAGGATGGGAAAAGGAGTTCATTGAGATGATTCAAAGCTATAGAACTCAGCAGTGGGGTTCTGGAAGTAAAATCTTTTCATTTTCTCCATAGAGAATTTATTTTTTGAGGAAATAATGTATGCATTTTTCAAAACAGACCTAATATTTGCTTTTTTCTTCTTGAATGATTAGTAGGCAAACTCCCAGTGAAGAACTACACTACTCATAATCCTCAAGTGAGATGCATTAATTTGAGTCATTGTTACCATGGTAACTAGAACCCATAAAATATTGCGAATGTATATCGTATGCAATTATATTAAATATAGTTTTATACTGTATAAATGTTTCTGATTTGATATTTGCAGTGCTCCTTGGGATTATAGTTCATTGATTTATCTCAGCGCTGGTTAATGGCCATTTAATTTAATGTGTTTAAAAGAAGTCTCTTCTGCTCACTAAGGCTGCATGTCTTTGATCAAATATACAGTAAAAACAGTAATAATGTGAAATATTTTTTTACAATTTTAAATAATGGTTTTCTTTCTGAATATATTGTAAAATGTAATTTATTTCTGTGATCAAAGCTGAATTTTCAGCATCAATACTCCAGTATTCAGTGTCAAATGATCCTTCAGAAATCATTCTAATATGATGATTTGCTGCTAACGTTTCTAAATATTAAGCTGGCTTACTGATCTGCTATATAAGATGATGTTTCTTCTTCTGAGCCAAAACTTAGTCAGTTATCTCCTCCTGGAGCTTTAAAGCTACAACCACCAAACTTGGGTCAGACCTTCAGACTGGTCTGAAGTTAGTTGCTATATCTTTTGTAACTGATCCGGCTTACAGTTTTTGAAAACCAGACTACCAAATCCACTAAAAATCCCATAGACTTTCATTGAGGGGGTGAAAACTTTTATACAAAGAGACCTATGTTGCATCTAAGCTGTTTATTGCTACAGCAAAGCTTAACAACTCCTTACTGAAAAAAAAAACAAAAAAAAAAACAGCCTAAGCTGAATGACTGCTTTGGCTGGTCTCCCAGGCTGGTTTTAAGGAGGTTTTGACCAATTTTTAGCTGGTCAGGCTGGTCTTAGCTAGTCAGCCTGGGAGACCTGCTAAAAGACCAACCAAGCTTAAACCAGCTAAGACTAGGCAGCCAGCCTAAGCTGGTTTTTAGCTGCTTTTTTACTGAATCAACTGGTTTTAGCCGCTTTTAACTGGATTAGCATAGTAACATGCTAACAACATGCTAGTAATTTGCTAATCATCCTAATATCATGCTAGTAACTTGCTAATCATGCTAACAACATGCAAGCATCATGCTAATAACATGCTAGTCATGCTAGCAACATGATAGTAACACAGTAATCATGTTAGAAACATGCTAGCAACATGCTATTAACTTGCTAATCATGCTAAAAACATGCTAGCAACGTGCTAGTAACCTACTAATCATGCTAGAAACATGTTAGTAACATGCTAGTAACTTGTTAATCCTGCTAAAATCATGCTAGAAACATGTTAGTAACATGCTAATCATGCTAGAAACATGCTAGCAACTTGCTAATAACTTACTAATCATGCTAGAAACATGTTAAGAACATGCTAGTAACATGCCAATCATGCTAGGAACATGTTAACATGCTAGTAACTTGTTAATCATGTTAAAAACATGCTAACATGCTAGCAACTTGCTTTTCATGTTAAAATAGCAAATTAAAATCATGCTAGCAACATCCTAGTACCATGCTAATCATGTTAACAACATGCTAGCAACATGCTAGTGACATGCTAGATTATGCGATAAGCTAATTCATGTTAAATTGAGCTAACAACATGCTAATTAATGTTAAATTGTGCTAATGACATGTTAATTCACATTAAATGATGGCAGCAACATGATAATTTATCCTAAATCATGCTAGCAACATGCTGATTCATGCTAGAAACTTCAATTTTAACAATTAAATTTAAGCTTTTCAAAGCGATTTCAAACTATCAGGCAAGGCTTTGAAAACAGTTGTGCCAAATATATTGTATAAAATGTTTATGGAGAAACACCGAAGTGAACATTAAAAAAGCGCAATAATTCCACTGAGGGTATGCCCAAAATTTGCATAGCTAAACACTGTCTAAATTTTCTTTCAAAATATAAAAATGTAGCTTTAATTTGTTATTTTCACTCACCAGAAAGTTTCATATTGTGAAATGAAATGACAGGAGCAGAGACTCAAGACTCTCTGTACCTCTGAAAGAAGATTAGGCACAGTAAAACTTCAGCCTAAATCATATTTGTTGCTTTGCACACAGTCATTTCCTCAGCATGAATCTGAGATAGACGTACGTGCTCATACCAGCTAGCTTGTTTGCCAAGGGCATTAGAGTGATCCCATGTTTGCCACCATGCAGTTCCCAACTGTTCTTTGTGCCCAGAAAGACAGATGAGTCTTTAGGGTTGTTAAAGCTCTCAGTCACAGTTGCTTGCCTAATCTATTAAATGATTTTGAAACAAATGAGGATAACAACTATAAATAAGTAGAAAAATCAGTGGGCTGCTAGATTAAATAGTAAAGATGGTGTGAAGATAAACCCCCTGACTTCTCAATGGCTTTCTCTCCTGCTGTCCTTCTGATTTTCAGTGGGCTACAGAAACCCAGAGCTAAATGTCAAAAACAGGCCTGGATGGTTGAGCTCGCCTGGCTCAGCTATAGCTCACCTGGCGTCTTGTCTTTCTTTGTTCAGCTGTTGTGTCTGCACTGATATTTTAAGCCCATGTTTTTAGGGCTGCGCTGAAGACACTCAAAGAAAGATCTTCGTCTACAAACGAATTTTCCAGAACGTAGTGCAGCAAGTATAAAAAAAAGGTCATCTAACAGATTTGGAGAAATGTAGCATTGCATCACTTTCTACCAGTGGATCCTCTGCAGTGAATGGGTGCCGTCAGAATTAGAGTCCAAACAGCTGATAAAAACATCACAATAATCCACAAGTAATCCACACCACTCCAGTCCATCAGTTAACATCTTGAGAAGCCAAAATCTGTGTGTTTGTAAAAAATAAATCTATCATTAAGGTATTTTTAACTTTAAACCATAGTCTATAACCAATAATAACGCTTCCTCTAGTGAAAAAGCCCATCTCTTGCTGTCATTTCACATCAAAATCCAGCCACGTTTGTTTAGAGCTGTTTTGGCTTGTAAACAGTGCTTGATCTGTGCAGATTTCTTCCATGATTCACTGAAGGAAGCGTTATTATGGATTATAGACTCATAGGCTAGTCAAAAATGTCTTAAAGATGGATTTATTTCTTACAAACACAGCTTTTGGCTTTTCAAGATGTTGGACTGGAGTGGTGTGGATTACTTGTGGATTATTGTGATGTTTTCATCAGCTGTTTGGACTCTCATTCTGACGGCACCCATTCACTGCAGAGGATCCATTGGTGAGCAAGTGAAAAAAATGACACACTTCTCCAAACCTGATGAAGAAACAAACTCATCTACATCTCAGATGGCCTGAGGAAGAGTCGTTTTGGATGAACTATCCTTTAAGATCCTCAGGTGATAACCAGATCGAGTTTGTGCATGGGAAATCCACTCATCTGCTTAGTCACCGAGATGTTCGAGGCTGTAATCAGCGTCAGCTCATCTTCCAGGGAGGCCAACAATGTGTCTGGTCTGACTCTTGGTGGTCTTTGATCTCTGAGGCTACCAAGTTGTGGTTTCTGAAATCATAAAGAGTTCTTATTGCTCCACCCTCTTCCACATATACAGACAAGCATGCACAAACACACGCTCACACACTTCCTCAAGCACTTAAAGTTCATGCAGTGCGTCAGGTGGTGAAAGTCTTTGGAAAAGTGTGTGTGTGAGATAGGAAGAGATAAAAAGTGACAAATTGCTGCATCTGTTGGCTGTGCAATGCATGCCTCTGCTAATCTCTAGTGATATATGCACCGTCAAGACATAAAGCCATGCAACTTGTGGGGTTGTGTGAGTGTGTGTTCGTGCATTTTCACACGTTTTATGCACTAAGTAGGTCACACTTCCAAGAGGTCTGTGTCCGTATGTCTCTGTCTGTCATCTGAATCACAATATGAGAAAAGTCTCCATTCGCTGGCATCTTATTTTGACTTCTAACTTGTGTGTGTGTGTGTGTGTGTGTGTGTTTAACTCAACATTTTGCGCAAGACATCAAGACTGTGGAGACTACAAAGAGCATTTGCTCTGATGATAGGGGATTATGGGTAACGTTTGCATCTGTCAGGGCTGCAGTGAGTCAGTGGCCTCACCAGCTGTGCAAGCAACTGGTTTTCTGCATATGGAGGTCAGGGTGAGATAACCCTCATGCGGATGATTTATGTTTGCATACACGTGTTTTACTCTGTGTGTGTGTGTGTTTCTTCCTGATAGTCAGATGTCTTCCTGGTTGTGTGGCTCCACAACTGTGAAGTTCTTCAGCAGCAACATTTGTTTCTGTCTGACATCTTGTTTGTGGTCTTCGGTCAGGGGGCGTTTTCTCCGAGGAGGAAACGGAGGGAGCGCCTATCGCACAATCCACAGTACAAAACAAAACAAAAAGTACATATTAGACGAACAGTACATACTGTTTTTTAATAAGTTGCAACTCACTATAATGCACACTGGACCAAAACTGCATTGTTGAGCGAGAGGGAAAAAAACAAACAAACATATAAATCACTTTTTATCATAGCATTTATAATTAATGTAAAATAATGGTTAAAAAATGCAAACATTTTAAATACTATAAGAGTGTATTTTTGTTCTCCTCACTCCAAAAATTGTCCTTTACATTTAATGCCATTCAGAACAGAACAGCAATTAATAATACAGAAATAAACCAATTCTATCTGTGCTATTTGTTCTAAACAGCAAAGAAGCTTGAACAAAATTATTTAAAGCAAAACTGAAACTAGTAGCAAATATAAAGAAGGTAATGGTGAGAGTTATATAAAGTCACATTGTGAGTTTTAAGGTCACAACTAACCACTCATCGTTCTATAGTTATACAGCCCAGATATAGTTGTGGATTATATATATATATATATATATATATATATATATATATATATATATATATATATATAATCAGTAATCAGTGGTGTCAATTGATTAAAATAATAATAATAATAATAATAATAATTAATCACACATAATCCCACATAAAGCCATGCAACTTGTGGGGTTGTGTGAGTGTGTGTTTGTGCATTTTCACACGTTTTATGCGCTAGGTAGGTCACAGTTCCAAGAGGTCTTTAAAGGTCACAACTTTAAATTATACTTTTACATTGCAATAATTTTACATTCAATTTTCAAATTAATCTAGAAACAACATAAAGGAAGTATATTTTTGATATTTGTTTAATGATATTTTTATGACTGAAGGCAAGTATCACTGATACCAACTGATGCCTCTATGAATTGTTTTCCTAATACTGAACCAATGACTATAGCCATTCAACATTATAATTGAGAGCTTTCAATTTAACATTTATTAGACTTGCAATTTAAGTGAACTTAAAGCAATCTTCAAATAAACCCATTATATTAACTGTCATATAGCTACCTGTGCCCTTCAGCAAGAAAATATAGCCAAATTTAATAAAGTTATCAAACACTAAACTCTAAATTAAATAAAAGATAAAGCTTAAAACTACATAAGTTATTGATTTCGTCTTTTTTAATTTTGTTCTTTGATTAACAGCGTCACAGCAGCTGGTTTTTAGGACATTTTGGCTGCTGTTACTTTAAAAGCTGCCGCTGCTGAACATGAAGCGGGTCTGACGCTGCTTTAAATGTGACTCTTAAATAATAAACACTTACATGCACAGTTTTAAGGGAGCTTTGTAACTTCATGGCTTAACTGACGACATAACTACGACTACATACTCGTAGTTTCATTTGTGTTTGAATATGATACAGCGCTTTAATAGGCAGCGCCCGCCGGCATATTTGTGAGTGCACTTGAAGAGCACGCGCTACGAGCACAGTTTAACGGCTGACAGGACAGGAAGATTCGTTTTTACTGACATGACCAGACAACATCTCATCTGACCGCAGTTCACTGATGTCCCACTGAAGCTCCGTCGTCACCGGTTCCTTTTCCGCTCTCGTTTGACTCGCGCCTGTTGATAAGATGACGTTGGAGAGCGCGTCTGAAAAGTCTCCCATTTGATGTGCTCGTTATTACGTTCTGCGTCTAAATAAACGCAATTCTTTAGTGGTTGTGGGTGGAGTGGCCAAACCTAGCCCCGCCCCTGCGTCAATTGCGTTAAATATTTTAACGCGTTAAAATGATTTTTTTTTTTTTTTTTTGCACTAATGATTATAAAAGCAGTAAACCTACACTGTAAAAATCCTTGTTTTAAAACGATGTTTTAAAGACTGATTGAACTATGTAAAGTAGAAAGAAGTTGACATTACGTAAAAGATCAAATAAAGTCATTCTTTATTAAATAGGCCATTAAATATTAAAATATCAAAAATAATATCTCAAATTATTAAATTGCAAGAACTGGCAAAGTCAAGTTTGGAGAGGGTCAGACTGACTTCATTTATTTATTTATTCATTTATTTAACTTTTCACAATACATATTTTACAAAAAAAAATGTGTTTTTTTAATATTTATAATATCTTAATATCTTCATGCATTATAGTCCACTTAGCAGACTATATATTCAACTTTATATATACAGTTGGGTGATAATATAATTTTCATTTTGCAACAATATAAACAATCACACACTTGAAATTTGAGTCAACATTTGAAGTGGATCAACAAAGTTCATCAACGTTGTCCTAAAACAAGAATGGGTTGGTTTTAGAAAAACTTTGATGAAAGGTTTTGATTCTCTTCAAATGTAGATTACTGTTGTATGTATTGCGTTTATGTGATTTTAGTATATGTATGCAGATAAAGTTGGATATACCATATATACAATTTTATGTATAGGGCTGTGTGATAATATAAACGATCACACAGGTTAAATTTACTATATAGTATATATCACTATGTGAGTGTACTGTATATATGGAGATAGAGTTGGTTATACTATATATCCAACTTAATATAAAGATTTGGACTTTATATATTGACATTTCACAACTATATACACATTCACATACCCAGATTTGCTGTATAGCATACAGCATTTTGCTTTTCATGATTATACTGTGTGTATGTGGATAAAGTTAGGTATACATCCAACTTTATATATAGTGCTGAGTGATAATATAGTTAGATTTTGCAATAGTATATGCGATGACAGTTGAAATATGCCATTTAGTATATACTGTGTTACATGAGTGTACTGTATGTTATACTATATATACCCAACTTTATATTAAGAGTAGGGCTGTCAAACCATTAGCCTTTTTCACAAAAATCAGAAGTGACGTCAGCGCAGGGTAAAGTCAGTTCCGCTACAGGTCTGTGCCTATTATATTAATATGCTCTTGTCTCAAATAATGCCTTTTACCTTTTCTTTTTTGTCTGCTTTCCAAGTTGTTATATAATCAACAAAGAAACAACATTTTACTTGTTTGTAATTTATATGGGCACTCAAACCGGTACTCGTCAATATAATATATGCGCAACATAGCGCCAGCTATAGTTTCTGTTCTCCATCTCCGGTATATTTAAGAGTATTTTCTCAGTTTACTCAGTCATTTCCCTCGAATCACTACATCATGGTAAATTATGACAGCGATTATATCCAAATGCACATTTCCCCAAGAATAAAGGAAACAATTCTGAGTCCGGATGATGCATAAACTCAATACAACAACGTAATCCAGATCCAAAAGGAATAAAGCCATTAATCGGAGTCATGTCTTATTTAGTATTATATTATTTTATTATGTATATCCCTGGGCACATTATGCAATGTACATTTACACCCTAAAGTTAATAATGCAAAGGAGAGCAAGTAGAAAATACAATATTACTTTCATAATAATAATAATAACAATATTAATCGCGAAAAAAAAATGATGTGAAGAGTCATAATGCACAGCCAGCACCAAATAGACAGTACGGCTAAACTTAAAACTGTACTGTATTATAAGTGCTAACATTCATAATTAAATAAACATAGTATTTGTGATGACCAGACGCTGACACAAAGTTTTTGAATAAATGTTTGCTATTTTTAGAGTAAAACACCGGTATATATCATAGTATCATATCTATTTAGTAAAAATAGACTTTGATTCCCGAACTTACTCTTGTTCAGTACGGCCGCTGCTGTCACCGGAAAAACGTTTACCCTGCAAGCGCCAATCCGGAAGCCAGAAACACGGAAGTGTGAAAAAGGCTAATTAATCGCGATTAATCGCATACAAAATAAAAGTTTGAGTTTGCCTAATGTAAGTGTGTGTACTGTGTGTAATTATTATGTATATATAAATACACACAAATTAATGTATATTTTTAGGAGAAATATGTTATTTTTGTACAAATTATTTTAATTTATTTCTAATATAAATTCTATTAAAATTATAATAAATACATATACTTGTAAATATTTCTTAAATATATACATGAATGTGTTTGTGTTTGTATTTATATATACATAATAATTACACACAGAACATACACATATATTAGGCAAACTCAAACTTTTATTTTGTATGCGATTAATCGTGATTAATCATTTGACAGCCCTAATTAAGAGCTGGACAATTTATAGTTACATTTTTTGACAATATAAATAATCACACAGCCAAGACTTGCTATACAGCATATATCGTTATTCATGATTATCCTATAAGCAGATAAAGTTGAACATACTATTTTTGTGATAATATTGTTTACACTTTGCAAAGACATAAACATTCACAAACAAATCACAGTTGAAATTTTTATATAGTATATATTGCTTTAGGGTTTACTGTATGTGATGTGACATTATTAGGAACTAAATATTAGACAAAGTACGCTTTTAATGTGAAATCCGTGTTCAAAGGCTTGTGTATTTCACAATGTTGTATCCAGATTGACTCTTGTTTTAGTTCTAGGTGCTGTCAGAGATTTTCAGTAACCCAGGCATGTGTATCAGATGGAAGCTTTGCCTCTGCCCCGTAAGACCATAAAAAACCCACACTCGTCATGGTAAAAGCCCCTAGTCCAAACAACTTTCCTCCCATACTCGGTGTCCACACCTTTCCATGTCGCCTCAGCAGAGCCTGCTAAACCTCTCGCGCTCCTTTATCTCTCCGGACAGCTCAGGTCATCATGCCGTTGTCGCTACATTTAGACGCTGCATATTTTCTAAAAGCGCAGACGTTTGCAGAAAACACTTTTTTTTTTCTATCCAAACTTCCAGCGAAGGCGCTGAACCCTGAACCTGAACCCAGACGCACAGATCAGTTGTTTGAAACTGGCCTCTCAATGTAAACTCCTTCCAGCCTCTGAATCGGGCTCGGTTACAGAGGAGGTACGGACTGTGTGCTGTGTGTATTTACCCTGGTTAAAGATGTTATTTCTACCACATGAGCCGACGCTGGGAGAGCCTGCGTTTAAATGTAATCATACTTAGTGAACTGATCATAAGCGTTCTGCCGTAACGGGATACGTGTGTAGCCGGGTAAAGATGCTCGCCGCTCCGGAGGAGTTGAATAGGAAGATACGGTGGATGGCCGGGCTTTATTTGTCTTGAGATATGAGATGTTGTCCGTGTCACGCGTGTGATGTCTTCCTCCACATGTCATCTGCTCCGCTCAGACCGTGTGGTTTTTAGCCGAGCCCCACAGATGGAGTCATTCAAACCCAGTATCACTGGTTAGTTTGTGTGTGTTATATTAATGCGCTGGAAAAGCAGGCTGGCATTAGCAATAACACACTCATCAAATGCACTGTTTGGTTTCATTTTGAGATAACGCATTTCATTCATTTGCATTATTCCTGTGAACTGTGGTAGTTAAATGCCAAATAGATAAAAAGAAGTGTCCTTTAACCTTGAAACCACTTCCTTTTTGGGATTCCTTTGCATAATGAGCCTTTGATAAGGCACTTTGGGAACGGGAGGGGAAGTGAGTGCAGTGTACAGCACCATTAAAAACCCAATTTATGTCACAGTTTAAAGGAACAGTCTAGTTAGAAATAAATTCTGTCTGTTTACTCACCTGTTGTGCTCTATTTTAGTGGAACATAAAACATTTGAATATGCAGATTTGGTGCATCACGATTGGTTATGAGATACCAATGGCGTTTGGCTTTAGGCTAATGCACATTAAATGACAACTGGTGGTTACAAAGGGTTTGCACTTATGTCACGGTTTGTTCAGTTGCCCAGATGCATTGGCCATATTGAGGATACTTGGATGTAAACAACAGCATTGATTGCATGGTTAATGTACTAACATAAAAATGCATGGAAGCTGCTAAATCTTATAGTGAAGGACTTCATAAGCAGGAAAGGGCGCAATAGTTTGACAAACTAAAGTTAATAGGTGTTAACAAGCAATATTAATTAAGATATTAGGCTAATTATTTCACCTACTTGACTGGAAATGATAAGAACAAACACGAATGTTGTCAAAATTCTTGCTCTGCAAATCCTAGTTCAGTTTGGCCAACCACAAATGCCTTTTGTTCCTCAGACAGAGTGCTTTTTGCACTCTTATCCTTGATTTGTTCTAACATTTTGGCTGTCTATAGTACTCCAAATGTTTAGTACAGCCCAAAACGTGAAAGTAATTAACCATTTTCAACAGCAATAATCAGCTAAATATGCAAGTTCCGTTCGGTTCAGTGGCTTTGTTTACATTTAGTGCCGCCAATATGGCCAATTGATGACGCATCATGAAAACATTCTATATGGATCAGCATATTCTTTTATTTCATTTGATATATAACATTTACACAAAACTTTCATCTAAAAACACCAAACAGGTAGAGTTATAACACCATTTTAGGGTGCATTTTGTCATTTTTGAAGATTTACAGTCTTTGACATTTTAGCATACGGAAATAAAAATAATATACTTGACAGTGTTTTTAGACACTTAATTGCATAAAACCGTGTTACAGTTTAAATTCAATTAGTTAAACTGTTTTGACCCAGTTCAATAGAAGTATATCTTTATATGCAATTTTAAAATTACTTCTTTGAAATATAATTAAAGTGTGCCGCCGAATATACTGACAAGCATTTATGGTAAACTAAAATACTTCAATATCAGTTCTGTTGAAATTTGTGTCATGTATTTAAAAATAGTATAAAAAATGCACATTTGTAATGACTAAGTTGCAATTTAGTGTAAAATATGCATGTAAAATATATTAACTTCTGCCATATCAAATAGCACACTATAGATGAAATTTATAACCAGGTGCTTTAGTATGTTAGTCAACACATCAAAATAAGTATACTTCTTTAAAGCATGACAAAAGATTATTAAAACAGTGATTTAAATTGTGCTTTTAGAAGTGTACTTAGATGTTAAGAAACTTACGAAAGTGTCTGTCTTTAAGTGGCTTTTATTTTATTAATATTATATTATTTGCTGAGTTTTTTGTTTTAAATATACTCTTAATATTTTAAGCACACTACAAGTGCATGTTCATTACAATTAAGTGCGCTTCTTTATCACAAGGCTGTTCGCCATTCATTTGCATTGTATGGAAAAAAGCAGCGTGAACATTGCACTAAACGTATCATTTTGTGTTCCACAAAATAAACTCGTACAGCTTGACCATTTTAATTTCTGGGTGAACTGCCCCTTTGAAATTTAACGCAGATTGATAAATGCATGAAATATTTCAAAGCATATATGCCATTCGAAGTGTTGCAATAATAAATCGTAGGATGTGACCTCGGGCATCTATTCAACTCCGAGGTCCGAGGGAGTCCGGCCACACCAAACTGAACTGTGAACTTGCAACTTCCTGTGCTGTAGGCGTCTGTTGCTAGGAAACAAGTGGCCCACTCCGTCAATTTCAGCTGGGGTGAAATGCGAGTGTTTTTCTTCACTTTTTTTCTATGAGCTTTGGCTGGCCATCTTTTATTGATGTACAGTTTCCTTTGAGTCGCAATGAGACTTTCTGTGGGCCAGGACACTTTCAAAAGAGAGGAAATGGGGGTGTGTTCGGAGGTCAAATGGTCCCTTTTGTGGGGCTCCTGGGGGACAATGACAGTGGGGTGATGCTATGTGGGGGCGACGGGGTGAGATCCTTTGGGACCGACAGGGGTATAGCAGGTCTGGGGAGGGGAGATGCTGCACGCTGCCAGAGCCCATGTGGAAACGTCCAGTACCATTATACGGCAGAGACAGAGAGAGATCATCAATTTTTAACCGAGCTCCGTACTGTATTCTTTTTAGCGCAGCATAAGCAAACAAGTTCGCCCCGGGGGCTGAAATTTGAATAAGCAAATTCTTGCTCCTGATGTTTTTAATGAGTTGCAACAGAGTAGACTGGCTTTTTATGGCAGCGAAAAACGAGGCCACAAAATAATTACTTTCCTTGTCAATAGAAATTTTTCTAGTTTACGGGAGAGCAGGGAAGACTGTAACGCTAAATAAATCAGCAAAAAAAAAAAAAAGCACAATGCATTGAAACCATATCAGGTATGTGCAAGTACAATTCAATCAAGTTCAACATGATACTTCTAAAGCATTTTTTTTTTTTATTCTGAGTTCATGTTAATCAAAAGTTGCATCTGTTTATATTATTTAATAGTCCTGAGCTAATATGAACTAACAATTGTATTTCATTAAAATTAATAAAGATGAATAAATACTGTAAAAATTGTAATGAAATTAATGCATTATATAGTAAAACAATAATTTCAATTTCAGTAAAAAGTCATTTATTTACGTTTATTAATTTAATTAAATGTAATTTTAATGTTATTTATTTATTCATTCTTATTTATTTATTTATTTGGGGCCCATGATTTCTTTAATATTAAATTATTACAATATATTTTAAACAGTTATCTGTCTTTCACACGTTTCAATTCAATTAGGTCATTTAAATTGCTTTATTAAATTAGGACATTTAATTTACATTGGTGACGACTTCTAATATGCTAAAATTTCAAATCTTTAAGCTGAACATTTTTAGAATAAGCGAACAAAAACCATAAAGTGTTACAGTTTCCCTGGCGCTCCCTACTTTGTAATCCAGTGGGTGTTTTGCGATGATGCAGTGAATCATAGATCATTTCATTGTAAAAAAAAAAAAAAAACAGATTAACCTACTCAAATTCTGTATTTTCTCGCAGAAATATCACACTTGATAGCGCAATCCACCTGTTTTGGTCATGCATGTGTGTGTCGTTTTTCATTTTAAGCTTTAAATTTTTCATGGTTGCTTTGTTAGTGAAGTGGGAAGTTGCCAGATTCCTCTTTTTCATCCTTATTTTGTGTTCTTACTTTGCATTTGAAAGGACCACCCATTGGGCTCGGAGGAGAGAGATTCCCTGCACGCCGTCTCTTTGGAATATTAATGGGCTTCTCCTGGGAAAACTGCCCACAGAATGGGCCACTCCATCGCTGTCTCTGTTTCCGCTCAGCTGTCCTGAGGGTACGTGAGGGTGTTCGGTACAATCCGGTCTGGAGAAACCTCAAGTACACCTCAAACTTTTGTTTTGATGTTTCATTAGGAGCTCTTGAGGTTGAACGTTTCTTTTTTCCCCCCAGAATGTCAGTAAAATATATTACCGCTTTTATTACACAATAAAAAGCACAGGAACGGCTACATTTATTATGTCAAATTCCTCAGTCTCAGCTTTATAACCGTAATCAATAATAAGACATATTGATCGAAATGAGGGGGCCATTAGCACTTGGGGGATTCGGGAACAGCTCGTTCGAGCATTGAGAGAGGTGACAATGATGCCGATCACCACTGGTTTTCATCACCGGAGCCGCATAGTTCTTTCCCACTCGATGGCAGAAGCCGAGACATCTCATCTGTTTCGCTGTTATGAGAGTGACCATCCTAATGGCTTCTGCAGATGGCAGAGCACGCTGAAGTCATTGCTCTTTTCCTTCAATCCCTTTCACATTCTTTATCTGTATTTGACTCTCTGTCACTTGCTTTCAGTCATTCCACCATTTCCTCCGTCCCAGTCTGGGTCTCTGAGGTGAGCGGTGAGTTTTCGGCATATTTATGTGAAGAATCTGGTTTTTACCAGCCTTATATAAATTAAGATGAATTTCAAATGGCAGGGAAGGGCAATTCATCATTAGTATAATAAGTAAAGATCATGTTCCACGAAGATATTTTGTAAATTTCCTCCCGTAAATATATCAAATCTTAATTCTTGATGAGTAATATGCATTGCTAAGAACTTGTTTTGGACAACTTTAAAGGTGGTTTTCTCAACATTTTGATTTTTTTTTGCACCCTCAGATTTTCAGATTGTTGTATCTCGGCCAAATAACAAACCGTACATCAATGGAAAGCTTATTTATTCAGATTTCAGATAATGTCTAAATCTCAATTTGAAAAATTGACACTTATGACTGGTTTTGTGGTCAAGGGTCACATATAATCGTAATATATATTTTTCAAATGAGTCTTTTATGCTCACTAAAGCTAAATTTATTTGATTAAAAATCCAGTAAAAATTTTAATATGTGTGAAATATTATTTCAGTTTAAAATAGCTGTTTTCCATGTGAATATCTGTTAAAATATAATTTATTTCTGTGATCAAAGCTGGATTTCAGCATCACATGATCCTTCAGAAATCATTCTAATATGCTGATTTGCTGCTCAAGAAACATTTCTGATTATTATCACTAAAAACATTTGTGCTGCTTCATATTTCTGTGGAAAGGGCGATGCAGTTCTTTGGATTTTACAGCAAAAAATGCATTTTACAGTATTTAATTGAGTATTTGATCGATTTCAATAAAATGATGAATTCCCCCTAACTTTTGAATAGTAGTGTTTATAATATATTACCATAGATAGATAGAAGTTATTTAAGGACATATTCCAATCTAGAGAAAGTTAAGTAAGTAATTTTGCAGTTTGTGCATATTTTACACAGAAATGTCCCGTCTCATATCCTGGGTAAATGTTAGTTTTGTGGGCATAATAATTTCGGTGCGTATGGTAACATAAATAACAGGCCCTGTATTGAAACAGCTGTGACCAATAGACCTCTGACCCTCCACTGTGGGCTGCCGTTCCTGTCGTCTCTCCTTCACATAGGAATTGGGTGTTTATTAATACTATCCCGTATTTACAACGGGATCTGTGCACGTATGCTGTTTTTACTGAGTGACCGCAATCAGACGGAGAGACCCTGATGGGTCACAGTACATTCAGCCACTTTATCATTTGTAAATATGAGACTGTGACGAGTCTACAAAGCCAGAAGATGTTTGTTGTTTCTGGTTTTGTAATTACATACCAGCATCGATGACGCAATCGCAAAATCGAGCTGAAAATTACAATAAATCAGTAGAACATGATGTCTTTGGCACGACGGACTTGTCAATATTTCCCTTCACTGACCGTTTAGAGGAACAAACCTAGGGAACCACATAGGAAAACCAAACGCTGTTTGTCTTTCCTTTTTCACACTAACAATGCGAGTGTTATAATGTGCTGACTATAGGGCCCTCCTGCTGTTTCATCTGCGAGAGGGAGGCAATGCTTACGTAAGAAAACGAACGTTCGTCATTACCGAAGACATTCCACCCCCTAAGGCTAAACACAAACCATACATATTCATGCTCGGCGCTGCAGAAATGTAACTGGACACAGATTAGGAGACAATAACAAGCCGTAGGTGTCTGTTTTACATTTTATTCTCACTTTTATTGCAAATATAATACAAAAGATGAGCTTCTTCAAAGGCAGTAAAATGTTAAACTTTTTAAAGACAAAAAACTTGTTCAGTCTCGTGTAAAAAAAGATACCAACATCAGTACTGAGATCGCTGACATTGAGCAAAGCACAAAATTGGACAGGGAAATGTATAAGCGAACAAAGATGCCTACTAACGAACTAACGAACGAACTAACTACTTAAAAACAACTACGGCTTCAAATTAGAGCGTCGTAAAACCTTCTACTTTTCCAGTTTAATCAGCCTTGTTTTAGAAACTGCAACAGTATTTGTGCATGACACAACTGGTTAGAAATAAGGACAAATAAACATTTAAAATAGAAAAATCTACATATGATAAATAAACATGATGAATACAGAATTTTACCATATTAAGTACCAGCCCTCTGTCTAAATGGCCCGTTGGATTATATGTCACCATATTCAGAGGCGCAAAATAACAATTAATTATTTTTTCGTATAAAGTATTAAAGAATAAAATGCAAATAATTTCTTTGAAATAAAATTAATACTAATAAATAAATTAAAGGGGTTAAGATGGGATACGAAAGGAGGGGCTGTAAGACGACACCTGCACGACTGCAGGCAGCTAATGACAAGCAGAGGTCAAAGGGCACTTCCTGGAGCTGCGACACATGCTGTTAGACACTCAGTAAATTCTCAGCTGCCGCTGCCACGTAGATATTCCCGCTAATTCGCGTCCAGCATTTGACAGGCACTGATGCTGGTCGGGGATAAAAAAAAAAGCGGGAACGAGAGCTGGTAAAAGGATGGGGATGATATTTTACAGGAACATAAATAAAGGGCACAGAGTCAAACTATAAAATACAAAATGCACCGCATTTAAGGGTGTTACTGATGGGAAAAAAAAAAAAACAGATGTGAGAAAAACAAGGAATGACTACCGAGAGTGGTTTAGTAAAAATAGACTTTTCTACAAGAAACACAGAAGGCCGGAAATACAAAAAAAGAACATGTTAAGAAAACATACACAGTACATATTAAAGTATCAATAATCAATAAGTCCTCACAGAGGAATCATTTCTCAAAAATGTTTCTTTTCTTGCAAACAAGGCTAAAAATATATAAATTCTAATCACGATTTCAGGCGATTAAAAAGGCACGTTGGGAGCCGTTTTTTTTTTTTTTGTTTCTCGAAGTCCAGCTTTCTTTCCTACATTTCATTATTTTGTGTGTGTGTGTGTGTGTGTGGGAATTCAAGTGTGTGTTTTAAAGAGAGTGGAATGATGCGGAATGAGTCCCATCAGTCTCTGCTCGACGGTGGGCGTGTGACGGCCTGTCCTCAGGGTCTGGACAGCTGCGTGTAGACCGGCTGCTGGTCCCAATGCTGGGGACTGTGGTTGGATTGGGGAATGGAAGGAACCCCGGTAGAGTCAGCGATGGGTGTGTACATGGGCCTCTGGCTGGAGCTCATGTAGCTGAAGGTGGAGTACAAGCCGGAGCTCTGACCTCCGGCGTGGGTGTAATAGGAGTTGGCGCCGCCCTGGTGGTCAGAGTAGTCGTACTGCGCCCGGGTGATGGACGGGAACGAAGTGCTGTAGTGCTGGAGGTGCTGGACGTTGAAGGAGCCGTAGCTGACGTGCTGCGGCGAGCCCTGCTGCTGCTCGTTGTAGTGGCTGGGGCTGAGCTGCTCGGTTTTGATGTGCGTCGTTCTCGGTTGCTCTTGCTCCCCGGCGCCGCCCGTCCCGAGCGGAGTCAGCTGGGCGCTCGGAGGGCTGCCGTTCTGAGGCTTCCCCATCCAGGTGGCGTAGCCGCCCACGTAGGACGCGCCGGTGGCGTGGCCGTTCGGCGGCAGGTACTGGTCGAACTCGTTGACGTCGAACGTCTCGATGACGTCGCTGCTGAGCTCGCCGATGTCCACGTCGCGGAAGTCGATGTTGAGCGGACGTCCCGTGCTTTCCTGAAGCGGACGGGCCTCTCGTTTCAGATCCACTTTGCCTGGCTGCGCGTCAGTTTTTGGGGTGGTGGGAGGAGTGGGCGGCCCTTGGGACTGGCCTGTTTGGAAAGGGTGGTGGAGGAGGGGAGAGAAGTTAGAGCGAGCTAAGCACTGCACAGATGACGCAACAGCGAGAGCCAAAGAAACAAAAAAATAAATAAATAGTGAGATTCGCCCACCTGAGTGCTCGCTGGGCGAGTGCACCTCTCCCATGCTGGACGCGGGCGAGTCGGCTTGCTGCAGGGCTTTGAAGATGGCGTTCGGGGAGATGTGAGTCTGCTCGCTGCCGTCCTCAGACTCGCTCTGGCCGTTCTTCACCGACTTCCTCCGTCGGGGCTGATACTTGTAGTCGGGGTGATCTTTCTTGTGCTGAACCCTGAGGCGCTCAGCCTCCTCCACGAAGGGACGCTTTTCACCCTCGTTCAGCAATCTGCCCGACAAAACCAGCACAGCAGTGAATACTAGTACTATTGTGCAATTGCATGCACTATAATATAATTATGCATGTGAATGAATGCAATATAATTAATTGCAAATGCAAATGCAAATGCATAAAAAAAAAAAAAAAAAAAAAAAAAAAAAAAAGAGAGAGAAGGCTTTACCTCCAAAGTTTGCCCAAAGTTTTGCTGAGCTCCGCGTTGTGGAGGTGCGGGTACTGATCCGCCAGCTTCCTCCGCGCCGCTTGCGCCCACACCATAAACGCGTTCATCGGTCTCTTCACGTGGGGCTTGTTTTTGCTCGAGCCGTTCACTCTCACTGGCATGGGCACCAGCGTCCAGTCGTACCCTTTCAGCACCTGAGACACTGCCTCTCGGATGCACACCGGGAACTTGTCGTCTTCGTCCTTCTTGAACTCGCCGAGCGTCCCGTCCGGAGCCACGAGGCTGTTCTCGGCCGGGCGGGTGTTCTCCGTGTCGGAGCCCGAGCCGGAGCCCGGGGAGCCCGCGGAGTCCTCGGACATGCTCGGACTGGGGGCATCAGACAGACACTTCTCTTGCTCATCTGTCATTTTCAGGTAGGGATCTAGTAGATTCATGCGAAGACTGTAGATGGACAATCTCAGAGAATTCGCGCGGCAGTCCCGACTGAAAGTTTCGCCTCCCCAAAATACTTTCCAACTTTGAATTCCTGCAAATCCACTGAGTCGCGGCGCTCGCTTTCAGAGGTGGGCAAGCGTTTGAGTGTTTCTGCTGGTGTTTGCAAAAGCAAAGCGCTCCCTGTGCGCTCCCGTGTAGTATTTCCAAGAGAGGGACGAACTTTGGTTTGTCAGCTGAGCGCGCACGGGCTTTTAACTGCACGCGTTGTGACGACAAGGAAAACGATGCCTGCTCGTGCCCACCCCTCTCTCACTCTCAATAATTATCACTCACAATTTCACATTTGAGAAATCTGCTTTAACTTTGCTTCAGAAAGCAATGCGCTTGCTGAAATTTCTCACTAGTGTATAAAACACAAATTGCGCACAGTGCGCAGCCTGAAAATGTTTGTCTTTAGGCTCGTACCATATACTACACACACCAAAGCGAATGCAAACAATCAGACGGGCTAAATATTCAAGCCACTGGCTTCAAATCGTTTGCTTAGTGACTAATTTTGGAAAGCTTGGCTCGAGGAAGTGTTACTCAGTCAGTGACTCAGCAAATTCAGCCTTAAAGCTTTCCACTCGCACTAATTCATGCTTTTCGACAGGTTTGGAGAAGTTGCAAATATTGTTGTATCTGTTCATCGAGTCAGGCAGTCCAGAGATGGTGTCGGGAGCCACTCGCTGGGTGTTTTCGGGAAACTGACCGATAGGGGGAGACAGAGATCTGTGCTCAGTTCGCTTCAGTCCATTAGTGCTGGTCAGACTTTCAGAGTTTGTGTATAATAATGCAAATATTAGCCATGAGTTCCTGATTAGAAACAGCTAACGTCTCTGTATTTTCTGTCACACAGCATTTAAACAAGGGGAAAACGGGGGAGTGTTAATACATTCTGTTTACAACTTTACCACTTTTTTTCTTAACTTGTTTCAAACTTTAAAACAATATATCTTAATACTCTAATATATGTCTTGTGCAAAATAGATCTGAAACGTGCAGATTACTTCTAGATTTCAATTTGGGCATAGTGATATTGCAACATACTCGACTTCCTTGTGCTAATAGAAAACACTAACAGAAAACACTTTAAACTGCATTTAATGTGTAATTTAATGCATGCATTTATTGTTGCAATTGAATTGACTTGTTTATATCTACCCCATCCTTATTTCACCTTTAAACTCTAAATAAAAATAGAATTGTACAATGCACATTGTTACTTAAAGTGTAATTTGAGTTTCTTCATATACACATTGTGATGCATGCAACTGATTTCACTCCTGTAGTCATTTCTAGTTGGTTAAAACTGATGGTTTTTCTCATCCTGGACTGATTCAAGATGTCTCTCAGGATTTATTTTTGTGCAAACCTTTGGTTGCATATGCTTGTGTGAACTACCGAAAGGGTTTTGTAAGCAACTGATGAGGGTTTTGTAGTATGCATGAAGATCTCTGATTCTCTCTCATGATCAGTGCTCAGGCCAAAGGAGAGAGACAGACTTCTGGATGTTGTAAAGCTGTTTGTTTGCGTTATGTCAAGCTCTTGCAATGCACAACCAGTCGGTAATTCTATCTGCCCCGCAGTTTAATTAAGGCTCAGCTTCCACATACAGAACCCGAACTGTGAGCGTTTTGATTCGTCCTCGCTCCGACGCACAGCGTTTATTTTCACTGGATGTGTTTATTTAAATTATTCACTTCAAGCATAAACATAACAGAACTTTTAGGACCTTCGTCAATAGCACGTTCCCTTTTCTGTTAACAGCACGCTGCTAATAGGAAGGAGAGGCTTCGTTTATTTATTGTAATGCGGACTTACGTAGTGAATGACAGCTTTTCAACTTTGCATACGCTTATCAACCGATCTTTTAACAACTGCTTGATTTTTTTTTGTGCATTAAGCTCCTGTTAGCTGCTGGAAGTGACGATAATATTACCTCTGATACAGCCAATTAGATAAGTGTTACCACATTTTGTGCTATAGCACTAACTTCTGCTTTAAAAGTTTCACTAACCACTGGTGTTCAAGTAATAAAATATTATGGGAGTGCAACTTGCATTCTGATTAACTTATACCACCTGTTAAGCAGAACTCGCATCTGAGTCACAAATAGCGACTGCAGTCAGATGAGACGGTGATTTCACATGAGATACACCTACGCCACATCCTGTCAAAATCTAAAATGTTTCAGCAACAGATGGCAAAAGCTGTGTGTTTTTTTATGATCTTGCCCCTATATGTTAATTTGATCTGTTTTGTCTCACCATATTTTGTTTTTAACTTTCAACTCAGTAAACATGAAGTTCTGTTATGACTGTCACAACTTATCAGTCTGGCAATATTCAACAAATCCTATAACGTCACTGTTACATTAAAGCAGTGATCATGTACAGTGGTAAGCATCCTACAAAAGGCCTTGGGAAACTTCTCATCTTTTCTTGGAGTGGAGGTGTGAAGATTTTGTGCAAACATTAGAGGTAAACTGGCAAACCATGTTTGCCATTTCTTTGTCTCTGAGGTGTTTAAGGAGCATTCTCGTTTCTCTTCGTGCTATTCAGAAGTTCTTGTTTTTGGCACAGAAACGTAGCGCCACTAATTAGGCTCTAAGAACAAACTGGCTTATGTTGTCTGTGAAGTCAGGCGCTGGTTTGTTAAACGTGACTTTTTCTAGTATTTCTTCATAAATGTAAAAATCCAGAAGGCCATCCTTTCGCTGCCATCTTGACCCCATTGACACGGACAGAAAGACCAGAAGTATACAAACTCTAACTCTAACTATACTAACTTTTGACAGACTTTGTGGCCAAACATGCCTTTGCTGTTGTTATCAGACTGAAGCCTGCATGGAAACGTCTTAATTTGACACCATGCAAGCGATGTTTATGGAAACCTGTTTCCACTTCAGAGTAAATTTGTAGTTGTAGACATAGTTATTATTGCAAATAAAGTAGCAATTATGTGATATACTGTAAAGTGACTTTGTGAAATATAGATTTTCATTACACTAAAGTCACAATTGCATATATATATATAAAGATATAAAGTCATGATGCAAGAAATAGTCATAATAGTGACATATTGTCACATTCTGAGAAATAAAGTTGTAGTTGTGAAATATAAAGTCACACTGTGAGATAAAAATTTGCACTAAACAAAGTCCTAATAAAAAAAAAAAGTTTTAATTGTGAGACATGCAATCACGTTGCAAACAATAATGTAATTGTGGGATATAGTGTATAGTCACATTGCAAGAAATAGTCATAATTGCATGATATACTGTCACATTGTTAGATATAAATTTAAACATTTCAAGAAATTAAATTGTAATTATAACAAATAAAGTTGCAATTGTAGAATATAAAGTTGCATTACAAGAAATAGTTGTAATTGTAAGATATATTTGTAATTGTGAGAAATAAAGTCACATTGCAAGAAATAAAGTTGTAATTGTGAGATATAAAGTCGCATTGTGAGAAAGTCGTATTTTGTAAGATTTCAAGTCGTAATTGTGAGATATAGTCCGATTTCGAGAAATAAAGTTGTGAGATATAAAGACACATTGCGAGAAATAATTACATAAATGTGAGATATAAAGTTGCAATGTGAGAAATAAAGTTGCATTGCGAGATATAAAGTTGTAATTGAGATATTAAGATGCATTGCGAGAAATGAAGTCGTAATTGTGAGATATAGTCGGACTGCGAGAAATAAAGTTGCAATTGTGAGATAGAAATCAGATTGCGAGAAATAAATGCTTAAATGTAAAATATAGTCGCATTGTCAGAAATAAAGTTGTAATTGAGATATTAAGTTGCACTGCGAGAAATGAAGTCGTAATTGTGAGATATACAGTCATATTGCAAGAAATAGTCGTAATTGTGAAATATAAAGTTACTCTGCAAGTAAAAGTTGTAATTGTGAGATATGAAGTCACATTATGAGAAATAAAGTCACAACTGTGAGAAACTGTGAGATACAAAGTCATATTGTGAGGAACACAGTCGTAATTGCGAGATATAAAGTTGGAAAGATATAAAGTCACATTGTCAGAAAAAAACTTCACATATTTATAATTCTATTTCAATTCTTTTGGTTATTTTTTTTTTTTATTTTATTTTTTTTTTCTGATGCAGAAACAAGCTTCCACACATGTAGGATCTGTTTGTCAGGGTTGTGTCGAGGTCAGAGGTTCTTCCAGGCACTCGGTCGTTATCTGTGATTTACAACAAAGTAACCAGTTTGAGCAGATCAGAGTATTTAACTGTTTGTTAACATGCGTCATCCTGCTCTAAGTAAAGTCTGAATGGCTTTACTCTGGTCCAGATGTTTCTAAAGTGTCACTAGCTTCTCCTAGTTCACTATAATACATGGCTATATTTTAATTTTGCTCGATTCCACAGCAACCACAATATAATGATGTGAGATCATTTTGACCAGCCGAGCTGATTGAAAAAGTGAAGCGCCTCAGCAGTAGGCAGGGGAAGCGGACACACTGAGCCGAACAGGCGCAAAGCCACGGGAATCCGCACGCGCTCCAAAGTTACAGCTGGTGCAAACACTGGCTCTCAAAAATAACAATGTGCTTTTGCGCCAAGCTAAATGTGCTAATGACAGATCCACACCTTTAAGGACTCTTTTGGGCTTTTAAGGGGGCGGCGGCGGGTGGGTTGAGGCTTAAGAAATTGGTTTGTCAGCGGGAGGGCCGAGACAGTGGAAAAGCAGACGCTAGCCATGCCCGCGATTTTCACAGTTCGAGAATTCTCTGATGCAGCGAAACGCTAGTCGGTCTGGACGCTGGTCCAGTCATAGCACAGCACATTTTTAATTGAATTGTGCCTCGCAGACAGAGGTGCTAGGCATAGTCGGATTTCATTTCAGAGGGCTGGATGACCGATAGTAACCTACGACAGTTAGGCTTGCAGTACTTAAATGGCGGCGTATTATATCGTTACTGATAACAGCAATGTCTTACGTAGCAATGTCTCACCTTTACATCAGTTGATTAAAAGTTATTGCAGTGAGACAGAACTGAGGAAATATCGTATATGCAAGCATGCATTTTTATTTTTTTTGGCATGCTTTTGTTTTAAATTAACATTACGTTTGCATGTTTGCACGTTCCAGGTTGAATCAGCTACTTTTGTTGTGTGCCTGATTGAGGATCTGATTTGACAGGTTCATCAGCTTTTGGCACTGATGTCATCGGTGGTCTCAGTGACATTCATTCAGACGTGTTCAAGTGTTACCTATGAAACCGGAGACTAAATATAGCTGTATATGTCATAGCGGCGTGGGTTAAGCAGGTTAATTCTAAACCATTTCCTCTCTAAGTGACGTTTGCTGTATCTCGTCTACAGATAACACTGTCTGTAATGATCATTACAGACCCAGACATGCTTTTAACTTTTCTGCACATATTTCAGTGGGAAATTTGCAAATTTTGTAAACTAAGCTGAGAGTGCAACAGTATCATTGGCAGTGGAGATTACAATCAAATTAAAATCTGCTAATTTGAATAGTAACGGGTAAGTAGGGCTGGATACAAAATAAAGAATGGTTAGAATCGAAAGCTTTTGAATGCGTATCTAGAGTCTTATGAAATTCATTTTTAATATTTTCTTTAACATTTTCCCAAATTCTGTGTTTTCAGATTCATTTTTTTCTCAATTTCATTGGCTTAATTAATATTTGAATTATCAAATAGTAAAAAAGTAATATATTTATTTCATACTAAGCATAATTCAAATCTGTACTGACATGTCGCTCGAGACTTACTGATATAAACTTTATAAGTAAACTTTATTTGGAATACTACTGGTGCAAAATGCAGATTTCTTAATATTAACCCTTTAACTGTCACCATCCGCTCTGTGGGACGCCTAAGTTTACTCCACCATATTACAAATAAATCCTAATCTAATTATGACAAACTATACATCGTTGGAAAGGTCTAAGACTCCTAAATAGATATTTTGCCATATTTTTGTGTTGCAAATTATGTAGGAAAAGTAATAGATTAATATATGTCAAGAGTGCAACTTAAAAAATCTACATCATAACATGAGTTCTGACCTTTGTCACAAAAGACTATCTTCATTGTTTTTTTCAGTTTCACACTTTAGAAATCATAAGAAATTATATATCAGTTCAAAACAAGTTAAAATCTAAAAATTCATCCTTTGAAAGGCATTTTAAAACCAGACATTGTACTACCACAGAAAATGCACATCAAAATCGTATTACAAAATGTTTACATTCATGAATTATAAAAATTTAAGACTGGATAGTGCATTTTTTTTATGTCTTTGTTCAAAAATGGGAGTGACAATTAAAGGGTTAAGCCTAAAATGTGTTTTAATGTCACTATTGATGAGGATTGTATGAGCTTTGAATAATATCAGTCTTTAAATGCGAGATATTTAAAGTCTACCTACATGTTCCAGCTTAACACAATCAAATATGCTTCAGTTTATCTTTAGCTGGACTTTATCATTACTTCTGCACAATTAAAGTGCATTAAATACAAAATTAGTTGTTCCAGCTTAGCATTTAGACTTTTGAGTATACCAAAACTTGCAGGGTATTTTTTATTAAGTATATAAAAACGTAAGTGTATTTTTAGTATACTTAGCATGAAATAAATGTATTTCAAATACATTTTAATATATTTATGTTTCACTACGTAAAAATGTATTATTCATTTACATACCAGACTCATATTAAAAACATATACACATAATAATATTTCCAATAAATAAAGAAACCTAACTTGTGTAATACATATATATATATATTCCCAAATAGTAGATTGTGATTTTTTTTATTTAATACTTATGACTTTATTACCACAAAAAATGGTGGTAATAAAATAAATTAATAAAACTGTATCTAATCAACTCAGTTTAATCAATCTTTAAGTAAGCACATGGAATAAAGTGCTGCACAACAGAAGTTTAGTGTATAAATGAAAACATGGATAAAATTGATTGTTGTTTGTGTACATTTCTTAAATACATGAACTGTTTTGCTAAATTGCATTATTATTTTTGTTGTTGTTATTTTCATGCTTTTGATCAGTATGTGTAGTACACAAAAGTGCGCTGCTCATGCAGACGTCATATTTTATTTTATTTTTTCTGTAATATTCACAGATGCATCCAAATTTGCCAGATTCCATGAGATTCTGTGTTACAATGCAAATTCCATTTTTTGGATTCTGCGATTGCGTCCACATTTTGCGCGTGGCTGAAATCATAGGGCCCTAAGAATGAGAATGAGCCCTGTGGATTTCAGTAGAGAGGGCCAGGCTTGTGTAAGAGGTGCGTGGTTCCTTTCCCTCTGTTGTGTCTTTCTCTCACTCGAGCTCTTACTTTTACTGAGTCTCTCTCTTTGACCCTCCCTCTGTACCCTGCAGGCCATGCTAAATGAAAGGGCCTATTCTTTTTGCAGAGTCAGTTTGATTCCTGGGCATGCCAGCGTAATGAAGGAGTGATGAGATCCAATGGCTTGGGCCACCGGCCCAGCCCAGCTCTCTCTAATTCCTGCCCCCAGCTCTTTCCACCTCATACACACAGGTAACTGTGCACAAACGCCAAGAAATTTGCTTGAAAAATGATGGCAGCGGGAATGACTGCATAGATAAACACTCGCTGGCGAAAAATCCACTTTTCAGACCATAACTAACCGTCCTCCGTCGGCAATATCCAAACGCGACCGCAACTGGACCTCAGAGGTTCAGAAGAGCAGCGATGCCGTGCGCTCTCAAAATAAGAGCTCGTTTCTTTCCCTTTTCTAGTAATTAGAAGGAAACAGAGACGGCCGTGTACGCTAGGGTTACATCCTCGTCAGTGTTATTGAAGATGTTTTTTTGGAGGAAAGGAGCGAGGACTGCCGGGACGGCGCTGGCGCTGGGTTTGAAGCGTCGTGTGTTAACTGATGGAAGCAGTGTGAATCGCAGCGAAACGCGAGGAGAGGTCAGCCGAAATGTAGGATGAAGCAGTGTCGTGTTCACACACACACACACACACACACACACACACACATGCACGCACGCGTCCGGTTCAGGCCTGGGAAATTGAACTGGCACAGCAAGACAGGAACCTTCTAGAAACAGAAACTGCCACTTTAGACGGCGTAAACGCACGCATAGACATACATGCATAAAGATATCGGTATCTACACGAGATTGCAGCAACCCTGCGGACTCTCCTCGCTGCTGCTGGATTCTAATATTACACTCAGAGGAAATTGTCGAGTTTTATTTCCTGAAATCTCTTCCATCAGGATGCACGAGTGTGACTCGAATTGAAGGGAGAGGGAGATGGGAAAAATGCAGGAGAGGTTTGAAGTGAGAATGGGCAAAAATAATGCTACTGTGAGATATTGTGGGGTGTAACACTAGCTTCATGCGTTTCAGATTAGCGCTCTAAATACTAGGGTATCTCTATCCCTCCCTCTCGTTTCTTTCCACACTCATGTCACTTTCTTAAGCCTTCTTCCTAACAAGTTTATAAAGCTGTGGAAACAGCACATTTGGTAGAGCTAGAGTTCTCACAAAACCATCATTTCAGGAGTTGAAATTGATTTGAGACAGAAATAGTAAGTAAAACACTGAATTAAATGTGAAATTTTAAAGTGGACAAACTAAAATAGTTTTTCTTGTAAAACATACTCCAATAATCTTTATTTACAATCATTTTTCAAGCAATTTGCAATCTCATACACACACTCTTTAATTTAATTGAATAACAATAAATCTAAATATATAAATTTAAATTGTGAATATATGGAAGTAAATCAGAATATATTTTTATAAATCTGAATAAGTAAAAATCTGAATATATAGTTTTAATATAGAATATATAGAGGTTAATCAGAAAATGTATTCATAAATTAGAATATATAAATATAAATTATGAAGAAGATATATATATATATATATATATATATATATATATATATATATATATATATATATATATATATATATATATATATATATATATATATGTGTGTGTGTGTGTGTGTGTGTGTGTGTGTTTGTATGTAGTTCATTTGCAAAAAAAGATAACTTCTGTTTTTAATCATTTTCAAAGTTTTTTCATTGTGCATTCCAACTAATCTCAATTAACCTGCAGTTGGGTTATTTTGATATAAAGTAAATGTAAAGTTTTTTTTTTTTTTTTTTTTTTAAATTGTTTAACAAAGAATTATCTGTTTTTGCAAATAAACTCTTCATATATTTTTTGAATCATGGCTGCTTTGTATTTTATTAAATTTAATTTAATTTTGTATTTAATTTATTTTCATGAGTGTGGCTATATATATATATATATATATATATATATATATATATATATATATATATATATATATAATTATTTATTTAATAAATAAATAAATATCAGAACAAAATATTTTTGATCTAAAACACTACTGAAGGGTTAAAACATGAACATAAATAAATAAATAAATAATAAAGAACAAACATATGAACTGTATGGAAACATGTAATTTATTTGTGTGTAATATTTATTTGTAAATAATGTCAAATGGCATAAACTAAATCATAAATTGAAATTAATATGATTTTTTTCCCCCTTTGGTTTATGTTTGCAGAGTTTAGATTTTTTTTTAATCTGTGTGTAATTGTGTGATCATATTTGCAATTTTAGGCAAAAATAGCACATAAGGTCTCAATAGATAAATATATATATATATATATATATATATATATATATATATATATATATCTCTTTGCACACTATTTTTGTGCATGCTTGAGCTTAAATGTTTGTGGGTTTGCTGCACCATTAGTGGCCATTGTCGGCTGACTGAAGGTCATTGTTTGCGTCAGCGCAGCACATTAACATGTCTGTTTATGCATGATTGCTCATACTTATTCAGGACCCAATCCTTACTTTTTGTCTGTTTGGAAGAGGCCGCATGCATATGTGCGCGTAGCATTTATACGTGTGTGCGTAACGTCTCACCGCCCTAATCCACGGCCCTTGGCGCTGCATTGTAGCGCATATTAGACTTGTCATGCAACTAAGTTTGAATTTCTAATAAAAAAATCCAGAGTCTGAGCTTTTCAAAACAAAACCTTTTAGCAAGCGCTCCGGTATCACCTGACAGGGCAAATAAACACAGATGAATGTCACTCTATTCCCGAACAGAACCGATGCTGTTTCCAACCCAAAACATCGGGCCGCTTTCGCCTGATCGGCCTGCACTGTAACACGAATGTAAAATAACTCGCTGACCTTCCAAGAATCCCCCCCGCTCCATGTCTCATTGCCCAGACGCGCATATCGCAAACAGCTCACATCAAAGCCCTCGACACGGACTCCTTTATTGCTAATAATTGATGTTTGCTTGGAATTAACACTTTTTAATAAACCCATTTCTGACTGCACACTCAAGCTAATGTTCACTGTAAATATTAGCAGAGGCTCGTTGACGTCTGCCGACCTAATAAGGGCTTTAGCGGGCTTAGATTTCCTTTCCTTTCCATAATACAGATGTGTACAAGGCCTCCTCACACAGGAAGGCAGGGTTAGCATGTGTTTAGTGCCATGGGTCTAGTGACGGGAAAGATGTGACTCGCCTGGCTAAACGCTCAACAAACAGTCGGAAACAAACGAGAAAATAAACAAACAGATTTAATGAACCGATAAAGTAGTAGTTACATTTGCTTGAGGTTCCTGGAACTTAAATTGCACAGAGTGTTTCAAATGTAGCTGTAATTTCTGATCATTAACATTGTTTTCCATTAAACAGATTGCATATATTTAATTATAGCATCAGAGATGTTATAGCATACTTTTAAAAAGAGTATTTATTAGAAACATAATATGCTTTAAAAGTGCAAAATTCATGCAATGTTTTCAGACGTCTAATAGCATGATTGCATGTTATTTGCGATTAAAATCAACGTGTTATAATTTACATTTAATATTATTATTATTATTTTTTTAATATTTAAAAAAAATACTGTACACAAAGTACTAAGTACACTTAAGTGGTCTTTTATTTTTTTAATATTATATTATTTGCACTAGCTTTCTCTATGTGATGGAGTTTCTTGGTGTTGTGTGCAATGTTGCAATCAGAGGCCTAAATAATAATATACTTTAAAAGAATATACTTAAGTGCAAAATTAATGCAATGTTTTCAGACGCCTAACAGCATGATTGCATGTTATTAACAATGCAATTAAATGAGCGTATTATAATTTACGTTTAATATTATATGCAATTAACTGATCCTAAGTGCTTTTGGCCCACTTTAGTAGAACTTTAGTTCTTTTTGAGTTCTTTATAAACTAAATATTAACTTTAAATGTAATTTTGAATAATAGACTACAGTTAAAATTGATGTCAACACATCAAAACAAGTGTACCATGATGAAACCTTATTAAAACGTAATGATTTAAAAACATACTTTGAAGTAAAACTTTTAATTTGACACAATCGCAAAATGTACACAAAGTACTAAGTACACTTAAGTGGCCTTTCATTTCTTTAATATTATATTATTTGCAAGGACAGTACATTTTTGAGATTTGAAGTACTCTACAACTCAGTACAATGAAGCACACTTCTTTTTCACAAGTGTTCACTATTGAGATGCTAACCGATATTAGCATTATTAGCTTTCTCTTGAGGACTATATCATGGAGTTTCTTGGTGTTGTGTGCAATGATGTAAACTATCAAAAGCACAAATGAGGATTTTATGATATGAACTTCTCAAATATGTATATCTAATCAGCTTGAATGCTAATGGCTACTACTGCTGATGGGAAAATGATAGCAGTGGAGAAGCTAAGCGTGTTAGCATGTTCCTTTCATTCCTGCTCCCCCTCTCCCTCTGTGTGTTTCTGTGTCGCTCGTGTTCGTCCCTCCCTCTGTGTTCGTGGTCTGCTGGCCTCTTCTTTGTGTTCAGATGGAGGGCCAGTGCTGTGGGCTTCTCACTGGGTGCCAACCGATGCTATCGCTCTTTCAAAACAGTCTCCTTCCCAGTCTTAGCATATTTCACACTCACACGCAGGACCAGGTAGCGTTCAACTCAATTTCTTATGTTTGCATATACTTAGCCGTGTGCAGTGGGATCCAAAAGTCAGAAAACTGGGATTTAAAGTCAACTAAGCTTTAGGATTTTGATAAATGCAAAACTAAAGTTGATAATGGGTAAAAGTCGACAAGTCGCATTTTGGTATTTGCATCAAATTACATTTATAAAAGTGATATTATGCATAAGCTGCATCCCAAATGATGCACTAAACACTATGCACTTATGCACTATGCACTCAATCGTGTATGCATTAAAAAAAAGGCAACATTCCACGCCTCTTTTTTTTTTTTTCGGTTATTTAAGTGCATTTAAAGTGCACTTTTTCTTTTTGGAATTTTCAATGTGAACACACTATTTCTACTACAAAACATCACAGCATAGTGCATACATATGCAATTTTAATGCTATCTCACGACCAATTTGTACGTATTTATGAGGTGGCTAATTCGTACGATTTTGTACGACCGCACTCGTTTTCAGTGATAGGTAGGTTTAAGGGTGGGGTTAGGTGTAGGGCATTCGTACAAATTCGTACGCATTGTGCAACACGTAAAATACATACATTTTGGCTAAAATCGTAAGAAAATCGTGAGATCGCACAAATTTGTACGAATTAGCCACCTCGTAAAATATGTACGAATTGCCGTGAGATCGGGCTGGCAATTTGGGATGTCACTAGTCACTATTTTTTTTTACCCTAATTTGTATTCAAAATTAGAAAAAGGCATTTTCACACCCCATTAGGTGTCGCTTATGCAGTTATTTTATATATCATGTTTTTTTTTTTTTTTTTTATTATGTCTAACATTTATTGTTTTTATTTTAAGGAGAGCTATGAGCTCCATAATTTGGAATGCACCTAAGCATTTTAAATGCTGTAAAGTGTCTACTTTTACTACAAATAACTTTTGTAAAATTAAAATTTCCATTGTCATTCAGTGTAACAGATTTATTTATGTAAAAATGAAACAACATATTCTGACCTGTTAAATATATAAAAGAAAAAAAAACATTTTTTTTTTTTTTCTAATTAAATTATTATATTATTATAATACTTGCTGACAAATTGGTAAAACCTAGTGGTTAGAAAAGTTGGGGGAAAGATTGGTTAAAATTACAATTATATATATATATATATATATATATATATATATATATATATATATTTATTTATTTATTTATTTGGCTCACTATTTTTACTAGTCACTTTTTTTTTTTACCCTAATTTGTATTCGAAATTAGAAAAAGGCATTTTCACTCATGTCTCAGACTTTTGGACCCTAATCGGGGTAGCATACGCACCTATTTTATATATCATGTTTTTTATTATGTCTAACATGTATTATTTTTTATTTTAAGGAAACTATGAGCTCCATAATTTAATCTTGTGTTTTATTTTTTTTCTTTCAACATTAAGAGCTCATTTGAAGCATGTTTGCTCTGCCTTCCATAAAATGTTGTTTTTTTGCTAGGTTTATGACTGCCCATATTGCTCCCATTTTACAGTGACATTTTCGTCTGCAGTGAGAAATGGGGGAATTTGTGTTTCTGTCCCAGGCGTGTTCACGAGAAAACCACACGCACTCGTTTCTAATGGGAGTCTTCCTGGCGAGCGCCAGCTCATGAACATGGAAACGTGGTTGCCCTCGTCAATCCAAAACCTACAATGCATCTCTCTCAAAGCAGAGCGAGCCAGAGGAAAGCGCCGCGTCCAATACGGTCTCCTCGGCAAGTGCCGTGTTTGTTTTATTTCGTGATTTTATTTTCCTAGCCTAACTCCCCCCGCTTTTTCGGACTCTTGAATGCTGAGGCGTAAGTGTTTATCTTGAATTTTTTTGCAAAACGTCTCGCAAAATGAAAATAAAGGTAATGTCACACTGATAATATTTGGAGTGGCAAGTGGGTTGTTTTCCTTTTATTAAATGCTGATTAATATTCAGTGGTAGAAAGGTTAATACTGGCCTTTATTCCCCTGTATCCTGCAGAAAGCTTGCTTTTCTGGGTCTGGGGGCCGAAACAGCGAACGCACGGATGTCTGGTTTAAATTACTGAATAAGCTCAATTTCATTCACATTTTTGCACCGTCTATTTTTTTCAGGCTAGTTGTAATTGTCAAAATTAGGTGTCTTTCACAGACTGGGAAAACCTTAAACGCAGAAAAACAGGCCCCATTACTTGAGTCGACTTTCCCGTTTTTTTCCCTCGACGCGAACCGGGAGAACTGTTTAATTAGCAGGGAAACAGAAGTGTCAGTGGTGATACGCACACTTTCACAGTCTCAGACGTTCCACAACATGTTGGTGATTAACTGCGATGATGAGACGGTGAAATTAAGGCAACCCCTCTGATTCACATGTATTTATACTGTGGTGACGCTGGGCTTGCCAGGTTGGCCTCCAATCCTCCCACAATGAATCATACAGACCCATTACCAGAGACTGAGTGGGCGGGGTTGCCAGTTCAGAGACTTTTCTTTTCCAAAACCGTGATCAACCATGTTAACCATCTCCACATCGCACCTAATGCCTCTGCTCCGACGCTCCAAAATGCAATCACAGCTCCCGTATTCGGTGGGCGTTTTTTTTAGAAAATGTCATCTCTGGGTTTGCGGGCAACATATGAGCTGATGGCTCTGGTTGTGACTCACGGGTGACCATATAGAGACAAGTTAGAGGTGTCCTGGAAGAAATCAGTAACCAGAAGCCAGTATTTTGACAGCTTTCTAAGGCTTCCTGAAGGAAAAAGTGATAGATTCTTGCGTGCATTAGTGCTGAGTCACTTACCAAATCTCTGTCGCCCTTTGTGATTCTCTAAGAGCAACAGTAACAAGGCCTCCGTCAGGAAGAGTCAAGTGAGGCGGCGGGAAGCACAGATGTGACTTATCAGCTGCAAAATATGTGCTTGTATGAGATTATTTATCTGCAATGTTGCTACCACAGTAAAAGCTAACTGTAGGACTACCATTAAAAAGTGAGATTATGTCAAAATAATAACTTGCAACGTGCAAGATTGTGACGTAAGGTTATACTAAATACTAAAATTGAATGCTTAACTAATTATTTTCAAATGCTGTCATTTATTTGCAAAGTCCATTCCATTTAGTGTCTCATCCAGTTATTATATACAAGGTCCGTACAAGGTGCTTAAAGTACTTGAATTTGACTTTTTGAAATATCAGGTCTAGAAAACCCTTAAAAATAGCAATATTCCTGAAGAGGAACTTGAAAAGTGCTTGAATTATTGAAAGACAATGTATCTATGAAATAAGCATTTAATTTTGTCAATAAGCTCATATCTTTTCACGCAATTCAAAAGATTTCATACTTTTTCGTATATTCCAGTTAATGTTAACTTGCGCTGGACCCGCTCTGATTGATTCAAACTTGTGACTTCGGTCATTCATTTCAAACGATTCACTAGCAAAAACCAGATCAAATTAAAAAAGCCATTCATTTTTTAATTTCAACATTACTTGTAATGATTTTAAAAAGCATGTAGTGATGGGTGAAAGTGAGCTTTTTGAAACTTTTTTGAATCAGTTAAACCATTGCGTCACAAAAATCATTCATTGTCTCGAAGTGCTGTAATCGGATGGCGTATCACAATTTAGATCGGATTTAGATCGGAACTTCGCGCATTGTGAATCATTTGATTCAGATTGGGACTTCGGAGCGTGTATCGCAAATCATTAAATTTAGAACGTAACAAGTTTGTGAATCATTTCTCGAATTGAATGATTCAAATCAAATGATTTGTGCCACACGATTTGAAGTCCTGATCGAAATAAAATGATTCGCAATGCGCAAGTCCAATCTAAGTCAAATGATTTGTGATCCGCGAGTCCTGATCTAAAATGATGGTTCCCAAATCATTATTCAGATCGGAACTTCAGAGCGTGGATCGTGAATCATTTGATTTAGATCGGAATGGGTTTGTGAATCACTTTGAGAATTGAATGATTCAAATCAAATAATTCACGATGCACGATTTGAAGTCCTGATCAAAATCAAATGATTCGCAAATCATTTGATTTAGATTGGAACTTTGGTGCAGGTTTGCAAATCTTTTGTTTTAGATCAGAACTTTGGAGCACGGAGCACGAATCGCAAATCATTTTATTCAGATCGGGACTTCAAAGCAAATCATTAGATTTAGATCATAACGAGTTTGTGAATCATTTCGCAAATTAAATGATTCAAATAAAATGATTCGCAATACATGATTTAAACGAAATCAAATGATTCGCTACACGCAACGTTCCAATCTAAGTCAAATGATTTGCGATCTGCCCTCTTAGTCCTAATCTGAAATGATAGTTCACAAATCATTATTCAGATCAGAACTTCAGAGCATGGATCGCGAATCATTTGATTTAGATCGGAATGGGGTTGGGAATCATTTTGCAAATTGAATGATTCAAATAAAATGATTCACAATTTGAAGAAAATTAAATGATTTGTGAAATAATTTCAACAAAAACAAACTATTTTGAAGTCAGTACAGTTCTAAAACAAAACAAAGAAAAAAGAAAGAAAGAAAGAAAGTATACACAAATCACTTAAGAAAATTAACCCTGGTTTTACTGTAGTAAAAGTGTAGTATACTTTGTACACTTGATATATTTCTCTCTTTTTTTAATAATTTGAAACAGAAGACATTGTTTGATAAGTCAGATCTCTGAAGTCCTTGAAAACCAAAAAAAAAGTAGTGCTTGAAAAGTCCTTGAAAGTCCTGGAATTTCATTTTACAGTATCTGTAAAAACCCTGTGTATAGTGAATATGAGCTTTCAGGTGTGAAAAACCTTCACTGATTGAAAGCTAGCTAGATAGATAGATGGATAGATGGATAAATGGATAGATTTTCTGAGCAGTCTTGAAGCAGCTGGTTGAGTGAGTCATGTATTGGTAAGTGAAATTGGACCGTCTGTTGAGCAGATTGTCTGTCTGTGAGACTCACCCATGTTTCCGTTTGTCACTTTATAGTCATGCAAGACTGCCTTGTTTCTTACAGCCACCTTTACACCCTAAACTTACTAGACACTGCTAGCTTTTAACAACTGGTATTCAGCAAATGCAAATCAAACTTCCTTACACTTCTCTATAATTTTCAAATATCTGCAAAAGCATGTTCTTCTAGAACCAAACAGCTAGAGTATGTAGAAATGTACTTGTTTGAACTTACAGGACTGAATGTGCGTAAACCAACTACAATGATAAATCTCTGCTGGCTGTCTTACAACCGTTTTAGCTTTAAAGGAGCCATAGTGGCTGAAACCATGAAAGCACCCGAGGCGTTTGCTGAATGTTTGTAAACATGTGGGTGGGGTGACCGGCAAAGTATATAGAAGCTCTGCTACTTTTTAAAGCTGTGCCTGCTGTAGGACCACCTACACACTGGCATTTACAGCCAATGCCGATTGCTCCTTTTGGAGGCAGTGCGACTTATATGCCATTTCTGGATGAAGCGTTGGTCCAGATATACAGAACAACATACATTCTGTGCTCTCCATGATTTCTGATCCAATGCGCTGCTGCATGTTTTAAAATATATTGGTGAAAACATTAATAAGTCTGTGTAAAGTAAGTCTAATTCTAGCCATTTTGGTACATGCGTTCACAGGCAGTAAACATCTAATGCGTCACTTGTTAGATTGTGTCATTTGGAGCTGCGGCCGTTTGTGGCAGTTAAGTGAGTGTGAAATGGAGGATTTAAAAATGATGCAAGTGTGTCACGAAGTGCTGAAATACAACATTCACACCAAGTTATTTATTCCATGTTTGCAAATGTATTGTCGGCTACTCTCAATAGACAAATCAAACGTAAATAAATAATTGTTTTTTAAAAAAATCACATGCGTTTGATTAGATTTGTTTATTTATTTAAATATTTTTGAGTAATATGTTTATGATAATCCATGTACATTTGTCGAACATAAATTCACTGTTCACAAATTTGGGGTTGGTAAGACTTTTAATATCTTTGCAAGAAGTCTCTTATGGTCACTAAGGCTGAATTTATTTGATCAAAAATACAATAAAAACAGTAATATTGTGAAATATTATTACAATTCAAAATAAGCATTTTCTATTTAAATATATTCTAAAATGCAATTTATTTATGTGATGAAATGTTGAATTTTCAGCATCATTACTCCAGTCTTCAGTGTCACATTATCCTTCAGAAATCATTCTAATATGCTGATTGAAAATTTCTGTTATTTATTTATTTATTTTTTAGCGTGCGGTGATGAAAACAGAGAACCTCATTAAATTGAAATAGAAATCTTTTGTAACATTATAAATGACCTTAACTTTCATTTTTGATCAGTTTATTTTGATCTATTTATTGCATCCTTGCTGAATAAAAGTATTAATAAAACTACTTACCCCAGAATGTTTGAGACACACAAACATTCATGCCGTTAAAAATTTTAGGATTGGTAAGATTTTTAACCGTTTTTAAAGAAGTTTCTTATCAAGGCTGCATTTATTTGATCAAAAATACAAAAAAATTTTTAAAATAACTGTTTTATATGTGTATATATTTTAAAATGTCATTTATTCCTGTGATGCAAAGCTGAATTTTCAGTATCATTACTCCGGTATTCAGTGTCACACGATCCTTCAATAATCATTCTAATATGCCGATTTATTATCAGTGTTGAGAACAGTTGTGCTACTTAATATTTTGTTGAAATGTGATTTTTTTTTTTTTTTTCAGGATTCTTTAATAAACAAAAAATGAAAAAGAACAGCATCAATTTAAAATCGATTTTTTTGTAACAATATAAACTACCATTTAACAGTTTGTGGTCAGTAAATTTTTCTTCCTTTTTTTTTTGGAAAGAAATTAATACTTTTATTTACCAAGGATGTGTAAAATTGATAAAAAGTGATAGAAAAGACACTTGTATTGTTAGAAAAGAGCATATTAGAATGATTTCTGAAGGATCATGTGACACTGAAGACTGGAATAATGGCTGATGAAAATTCAGCTTTGCATCAAAGGAATAAATTATATTTTAAAATATATTAAAATAGAAAAGCATTCTTTTAAACTGTAATAATATTTCACAATATTACTGTTTTTTTTCTGTATTTTTGATTAAGTAAATGCAGCCTTGATGAGCAAAAGAATTAGAAAACATAAAAAATTGACTGATGCCAAACTTTTGAACAGCAGTGAACACATATATTATTTTGATGTATATTAACAGCTGTACTAAACATTATATAACATTATTTTTCTAAGTATCATTATCATAAATTATAAAAAATTATAAATTATTATGCAGTGTTACCTATTTCTATTGTGTAGTTTGCGCTGTTGCGAGTATGTAAACTGTTAATGCATTTGAATCTCACGTATTAAGAAAGACAAAATATTTAAACTCTGTGACATCTGTCATTCTCCACCAGCTGAAATAATCCCCCAGCATGCTTTGCTACAGACTGCAGGTAGCACCACGTACAGTACCTGGCTTTCCAACCTCTCGTAAAGTTGCCACATTGTTTTTTATAAAAGCTGAAAGAGAAAGAAAGAAAACGTAATGCTGAAAGGGATACTTATGCAACCTTTATGCATTAGTGAACTTTATTTTTATGAGGTTTAAATAAGTTTCCCCGGGGCAGCTGTAATTTGTGGTTTATTTTCGGAACTTTCGCACATGTATTCTGATGTTTTACTGTTTATCTTCTCGCAGTGCCGTTTCACCGCGAGGACGGCTGGTGCTCATTTGGTTCACAACATATGGGTCGCAACAGACGATCAGATGTGTCAGATGAGTGTTCTGGCACTCGAATGCATGCAAAATCCAACATTTAAGAGATGCCAAATTGCCAAGGCTCACACTTCTTTTGCATCTTTTCAACTTTTAACCAAACATCACGCGGTTGATTTCTGGAGCAAAAGACGCCAAACACAAAATGAGACGAGAAACTTCTCAATTAACTAAAGCTGGATGACCTGTGAGCTCCAGGATCACGTGTTCTCTGTACTTATGTTCATGACTTCCAGATTCACGATCCCGTAGCACAACCTATCCCATCATTCCTCCCTCAGCCAGCTGTCTGCTCACTGAGTCTGCAGGATTACCCAAATCACATCCATATGGATGAGTGTGTGCGAGCGAGCGAGAGAAAGAGAGAGAGATGTCCAAAATAGTATATGCTTACCATGTTAAAGTCAATCAGCTTCATCGTGAGACAATGACATCATAAAACTGAAACTCCATAGCTTGCGGTCGCCAGCAGAACCTGTTTGTGACGTTTTCATGAGAGTTGGTCAGACAGGTAAACCTGGTCGAGAAACCTTATCCGGTTGACCGGGTAAATGAAGGCTAGTGACTTTTACACAGGTGTGCAGTAACGGTAGAATTAAGACTAATGTCGGCTCGGATTGCAGCCGTAATCGTTTCGTGCGCATTGATTCCTAGATCAGATACGGCAAACGTGCTTGATTAATGCTGACTAGCTAATCGTTAGTGAAGTGGGATGCACGCACCCGGGGGATTTCATGAGAACCGTGTGTGTGTGCCAAAACATGAAAATCCACAGTATCAACTAGCTGTGGGAATGTGAAAAATTATCATTTGGCAGTTTCATGTATGGCTCCTCAACTGAACGTTGAAAAAAGCTTCAGACTGTGAAAAATGGGTGTCTGTTGACATGCTAAGAAAAGACGTAAAACCTGCTCCATCCCTTTCATTTGGAAGCACCACCTCAAAGTAAAAAAGTTAATGGTGATTTAAACAAGCTACATTTAAGGAAAAGGATGCAATAAAGAGAAATGAAGTTGCAGTTGTGAGATATAAAGGTGAAACTGTAGGAGAAGGCTGCAGTTATGAGAAATATAGTCACAATTTGGAAATACAAAGTCGCAATTGTGATAAGATTGGAATTACAAGAAATAAAGTAATCATTAGAAGATGTAAAGATGCAATTTTGACAAACTAAAAAGTCTCATTTTGAGATGTCAAGTCACAATTACAGTGAAGTCAGAATTGAAAGTTGCAACTGTGAGAAAAAAGTAGCAATTATGAGATATAAAGTCATAATTCTGTCGAAATTATGGAAAATAGTCGTAATTGTTAGAAAAAGTCACTGTTAGAGACATATGAGAAGATATAAAGTCACTGTTGGGAACTTGGGAACTGAAGTTGCAATTATGACAAATAAAGTCACAATTGCAATAAAGCCGGAATTATGAGAAATAAAGTTGCAACTATGAGAAAAAGTGGCCATTTTAAGATATAAAGTTGTAATTACAGTGAAAATGACAAGAAATAGTCGCAACTACTAGAAAAAGTCACTGTTAAGAGATAAAAAGTCACAATTGGGAACTGCACTCTTAAAAATAAAGGTGCTTTAAAAGGTTCTTCACAGCGACGCCATAGAAGAACCAATTTGGTTCCACAAAGAACCATTCAGACAAAGGATCTTTAAAGAACCATCTCTTTCTTACCTTTTTATGATCTGAAGTACCTTCCTTCGCCACAAAGAACCTTTTGTGAAACAGAAAGGTTCTTCAGATGTTAAAGGTTCTTTATGGAACCATTTAGACAAAAATGGTTCTTCTATGGCATCGTGAAGCACCTTTATTTTAAAGAGTCTGTGAAGTCATAATTACAATAAAGTCACAATTACAAGAAATGAAGTTGTACTTATGAGAAATAACGTCACAATTAGGAGCCTTACAGTTGATAAAGTCATGATTATGATAAAGTCAGAATTATGAGAAATAAAGTTCCAACTGTGAGGAAAAACTGGCAAGTTTGAGAAATAAATTTGGAACTATGAGATAAAATCATAATTACGATAATCAAAATTACGAGAAATAGTAACAACTATTATGAAATATAGTCACATTGTGAGATATAAAGTCTCAATTACAAAATTACAAGTCATAATTACAAAAAATGAAGCTGCAGTTATGAAAAATAAAGTCATGATTAGGTGATCTAAAGTTACAGTTATGAGATAAAAAGTAGCATTTACAAGTCAGAATTATGAGAAAAAATTGCAATTATAAGGAACGTGGCAATTATATATATATATATATATATATATATATAAATAAGGTTGCAACTATTAGAAAAGTGGCAATTATGAGATATGAAGTTATGATTATGAGAAATTATGAGAAATAGTCGCAATTGCAAGAAAAAAGTCACTTTTATGAGATATAAAGTCATAATGTGAGACATAATTGGAAACAATTGGGAACTGTAAAGTCACAATTAGGATAAACTCACAATTACAAGAAATGAAGTTGCACTTATGAGAAATAAAGTAACGATAGTTGAAAGTATGAGAAATTGTCACAGTTGCAATTATTGCAGGAGTCACTGATATAAAGTCAAAATTGTGAACCTTGTGAATTGTGAAAATTGTGAAGTCACAATTACGATAAAGTCACAATTACAAGAAATAAAGCTGCATTTATAGAAGTCACAATTAGGAGATATAAAGTTGCAGTTGTACGCTAAAGTTGGAATTATTAGAAAAGAAGTTGCAACTGTGAGAAAAAAGTGGGAATTATGAGAAATAAAGTTGCAACTTTAATAAAAAGTGACACTTGTGAGATATAAAGTCTCAATAGTCAAAATTATGAGAAATGGTCGCAGTTGTTTGTTGCAATTGTTGCAGAAGTCACTGTTACAAGGTATAAGCTCACAACTGGGAACTGTGAAGTCACAGTTATGATAAAGTCATAATTACAAGAAATTAACTTGTAACTCTGAGATATAAAGTCATAATTGTGGAATCAGGCTTCTATATTTTCATACTAAAGAAGAGCTTTAAGATAACATGATTATTTTTGTATTAGTCTATTTAAATGCCTAATCACAGACAATCAGTGTGTGAATTTTCCCTAGAGCTTTTGATGTGGAAAAGTTTCTTTTTTATGATTATTATTTAAAGATACTTCTTTCATCTGCCTACCTTTTGCATATTTTTTGCAGTAACATTCACACATTCACACACACATGCACACACACACACACACACACACACCGTCTGGTAGGTTGGTTTTGCAGATCTGCAGCGCGTTGCCAAATTCACCCTTGCCAAGAGGTAATTGTTTCCACATTGTTCCGTATATTACAGTCCCTATTTTGGCCTGAAAAGGTTGTTGCGCCCCCTTCTCGCCAGACTACCCCGTCTCACTGTTCGCCAAACTCACCTAACGTATTAATATAATTCGGTTAATACGCAAGTGTAAAATTGAGACTATATCGCTCATAGCATTTAGCTTCGGGCAGGCTACCTATCCGGCTTTTCCAAAACTAACAGAGCTCCTGGAACACGTCCTAATTGTTCCTCAACCTCGCCAGGGGTGCATTTCCATATTAGCTGCAAATAAATAAAGAATGAAAAACCCGATTCTTCTTCATTAGGATGCTTTCACGACGCGCATGTCGTCAGAGGAGTCGTGCGCCGAACATTTGGTAAATATGTTTTCTCTGTTGCGGAGGGAACAGGCAGCCCAGGTTCTGCTTGGCTGGGATCGGTTGGGTTTTGTAGAGCAGCTGGTGTAATAGGAACCAAGACGGTTCCACTGCAGCTGCCTGGCTCAGGAACCCACGTCTCGGACCAACCCGCTCTATCATTAACCAACCACAGCCCACTGATGTGGGGCTAACGGTGATGTTGCCGGCGTACCGCCACGCCTACTGATGATTGAGCGGGATAGAGGCATACGGAAAGAGGAGGGGAAGCCCGAAAGGATTTGGGGTTGGATTTAGGAGCGAAACTCTTGGCTCGGAGCTGCTGGCATGTGTTTCTGGACGGCGTACATAACAATGCCTCTAAGCTGAGCTCGCGCACACACACACTCACACACACACAAAGTTCCCTAGTCTGCTTCCAGGAAAGGCAACTTTCTCAACCGCGTTCGTCTTTCTTGAAGTCTTCTCACCTGTTTGAGTTTATTGTCAATTTCGCATTGAACATCCTCTGTAAATAAACGATTCCTCTCCCACTGCAGTCAAAGGGCTCCACCGACCAACCTGCTGTACTGCGCTCACATCTGTTTTCGTTTTTCTGATCATATGGTGGAATATACAAACAGTCTTCGAGCCATATGCGCTCCTGAGTCATCAGACTTAAATGTGCAGCATAACATATTCAAAAGTAATGCAAAAGTTGCAAACTAGAAGCAGGCTTTAATTACACTGCAGCTGTGCAAATGTTGTCACATTAACAATTCAAATGAGCAAGAGTATGCGATTTTCACTTTTTATGTTATGCATATAGCACATACCTTAAGCACTATAAAATGTGCAAATGTTAGCACACAGGTCATTCTACAAAACGGCTGCCATTTGTGTCCTTTCTGTACACATAAACATAAATCCAGAAACATTACTTTTTATGGATTTATTTATTTCCTTAATGAAAATGCATTTTTTAAAATTTGTATTTATTTAGTTATTTAGGCTTGCTATCATCATTTGTGCTAGCAACTTCTCTTTGCTTTGTCAACAAATATATGGCTTGCATTTTGTCTGTAGATTGTACTTTTATTTTTTGTTTTATTTTTTATTTTATGTATTTATTTATTTTTTATTTTAAAGAAATGTCTTATCAGCAAGTGTGCATTTATTTGATCAAAAATATAATAAAAAAACAAAAAAACAATTACATTTTAAAATAACTGTTTTCTATTGTAATATATGTTTAAAATATAATTTATTCCTGTAATCCAAAGATGATTTTTCAGCATCATTACTCCAGTCTTCAGTGTCACATGATCCTTCAGAAATCATTTTAGTATGACAATTTCTTTAAAAAAACATTAATTTATGTTTATATTAATTTATATTTATTAATTTATTTATTTTTTTTTGTTTAAACTTTAAAAAAAAATACATTTTTGACTGGTAGTGTAATTTATTATTTAAATGATTTATTTTATTTTATTTTTTGTTCACAAGGTTGTGAAGCAAACCTGTTGCCATCACATTTGTCTTTTAATAAAGTAATCAGCGTTTTAATGAAAATGAATGACATCATTATACTTTCAGGCGCTAGTTAATGTTCCCTCATTTGTTTTCTTTATCTTAAAAATTTAAAAACGATTTGTTTAAAATTAATATAAAACTGACTAGAATTCACTAGAATTCAAAACTGGACTAGAAAAGCCACCGTTTCTCAAAATGACATGTTTATTTGTTTGGTTTGTAATGATATGCTTTCATGCAGCCAAGCTCAAAATTAATGTCAGTGTCATCTCTCGACTACTTCCACACCTTCTCTCTTCCTGCAGTAATACCACATACTGTCCTCAGCCACAAAGTAATGCCCAAGACCTCATCGTAATCTCCTGTCCTTCAACAATGAGGTGCCATCATGTAAGCTGTAATCATGACCTGGTTTGGTGGTAAATCTCACAGGGATTCAAGGTGAGAGAGGTTAATATGATTCACAGGCTAAATGTAGCTTCTTTGTGATGCTGGCTGATGGACTTTTTGCATAAATATTGTTGATTCAGGTGATTTAGACCCTACAAGTGTGTTAAATGTGGACTTGTCAAGTACTTCAAAACTTAAAAGTATATTTTTAAAAAAGATTTACTTGCAGATAATGTTATTTAAAAGTCCATTTAAGTGTTCTTGAAGAGAGTACATTATCATGAGTATGTTTCTCAACATACTTTTTAAAAAGTGGACTTGTGTAATACTGCCAAACTATACGTTTTAAAGTATGTTAAATTATTATTATTTAAATAATTATTATTATTTAAAGGGGTCATCGGATGCAAACTTCACTTTTACATGTTTTAACATTAATGTGTGTTGGCAGTGTATGTACACATCTACCCTATAATGATAAAAATCCATGCAGTGGTTTTTAATTAATCTGTAAAAATAATATCCCCTTTTTCAAATCGAGCCGTTTTCAGATGCCTGTCGTTGTGCCGTCACACCCACAGAGGCCGCTCCCACCATAGTTGATTGACATGAGCGTCTTACCTCAGATCAGCAGTAACAGTCCAATCTCCATTGTTTCGATGCCGGAGCAGGGATGTAAGTTAGACAAGAATATCTCTGATTGAGCGATTGAGGTATTGTGTTGCTGGATGTAATAATGAACGTAGTGGTCGTCATTTACTCCTGCCATTACATTTATTTGTGAAGGGAATGATCCACCTTCACCTACAGCAGAAGTGAGTATAAAGTATTTTTTTTTTTTTTTTTATGAATCTCTGCAATCACCTTTCCTAATAACATGTTAGTTAGCAAGTTTAGCGGCTAAACACGCTAAATGCAGCTAAAGTAAACAATCCCTCAGAGCAACTCGTCACTCCACAGAGAGAAGAGAGGGGCGGGGTGAGCGGAGCTCATTTGCATTTAAAGGAACAATCCATCATGGGATGATTTTTGCAGAGCTCATTTTGACAAGGTAAATAGGGTGTTGTTTTACACAACCATTGAGAATTATTAACTAAAGTATATTATAGACTTTTTGTTAAGACCCTAAAGAATCATATCAACTTGTGGAAAATGGGCATCCGATAATCCCTTTAACATACTGTTGCAACTTTATTACAGTGGCATTTTTAGTGTCATGTAAATAATATATATATTTTTTAAATAATCTAAGACTGCAAAAATGAAGTGGCATTATTTTGAGAATAAGGTCACTGCATTGTGGGATTCAACTCAGGATAGTATGGGAATATTAAAATTATGAGACTAAAATCATAATATGAGAATAAAATCTTATACGCAAATAAACTTGTAATGTTTTGAGAATAAAGTCAAAATTATGAGCATAAAATCATAACAATATGAGAATAGTCTTATATGAGATTAAATTTGTAATATATTGAGAATAAAATCAAAATTATGAGAGTAAAGTTACAGCAAAATGACACTGAAGTTGTAATATTTTGAGACTTTTGGCTTTATTCTCACAATATTTTAAATGTAATTGCACAATGCTGTTTTTAATTTCATAATTTTGACTTTATTTTCAAAATATTGCAACTTTAATCTCACAGAGTTACAATGTTATTCTCATAATCATTTATTTATTTATTTGTTGTTCATTCATTCATTCATTCATTCTATAATTTTAAGCGGCATTAAAACATTACATTACAAATGTGTAATTACAAATGTATTAAAATATATAACATACAGATTTCAATAAAAATTACATTAAATTATAATTTAATTTTCCATTATTTCTTGTGAGTAAATTCAGCACTAAACTTTAGCCACATTTCAAAGGAAACATACGTAAAATTACATATGTGACCCTGGACCACAAAAGCAGTCATAGGGGTATTTTTTTTTTTAATTGACATCATCTGAAAGCTGAAGAAATAAGCTTCCCATTGATATATGGTTTGTTAGGATAGGAAAATCTGGAATCTGAGGGTGCAAAAAAATCTAAATATTGAGAAAATCACTTTAAAAGTTGCCCGAATAAAGTTATTAACAATGCATATTACTAATCAAAAATTAAGTTTTGATATATTTACGGTAGGAAATGTACAAAATATCTTCATGGAACATGATCTTTACTTAATATCCTAATGATTTTTGTCATAAAAGAAACATCGATAATTTTGACCCATACAATATATTTTTGGCTATTGCTACAAATATACCCGCGCTACTTATGACTTGTGGTCCAGGGTGACTTTTAAGCTCAACTAATTGCATTTGGTATAAACTAAAACCAAAATTAAAACGATTGTAAATACTGTGCAGCTGAATGTCTGAAATCACTGCATTCTTTGAAAGTGTATCATTTCCACAAGCACTACAGAATTGCTCAGGATAATGTGAACCCCACTCAGGGTGTGTGTTAGCATGTTTTCCAGCGCTGGTGTTTGTGGTGTGGTCCGTTCCCGGCGCGGTGACGGATTGCACCCATAGTGCTGTGTGACAGTGGGCGCCTGCAGTGATTGCCCTCCAGCACTCACGCAAACCAACAGCTGAGGGCCCGAGGCCTGCTGGGACGCGGGGCTCATCTGGTTCTTCTCTCCGCCTGCCAAGCTGACACGCAGTTAAGTCACCGCAGAGACGGCGACTGCCCTGCGGGGAGGCGGAGAGTGTGGCGTTTCGGGTGGCGTGGGCGACCACCTTTGAAGACGTAGTATTTTAGGTGAAGACTGTGCACCCTGTTGTCATTCTCTGCTGGTTTACAGTGACCTCACTTCAGATTTGCGGCCGTAAACGTGCCGCACTCTGGTTCATGTCATTGCATGAAAAGTCTATCGTTGCTCCAAAGTTGAGATGTGAGCTTTGTCACAAATCTTAGGATTTCCTCGCTTAATCCCTGAAATGATTCATAATGTATTACTCATGCTGTAAAGTAAATGTTTCTCTCATTTCCAAACCCGCTGTTTAAAGCGTAATCTCGGGCTTTTACAGTCATGACTCTGCAAAACAATAAACTCACACACAATTCACTAAAATCCTCCTGATGTTGCAGGCCAGCTTCAGAAAATGATTAGTTTCTGTCTGTTTAGATCAGGGAGTCCCAAACATTTTTGCCAGATGAATCCCTCAGATGCAAAATGATTACTTGAAGCACCACTGAGATTTGAAGTTCTATTTCAGTAATGCTCAACACGTTTGCATGTTGGTTCAAGCTGTCGATTAATGCTCACATGACAGATAAACAGATCGAATCTTGATTGCTTGGATTTAAAATGATTTATATGTAGAGCTGCACAACTTGACCTCGACTTTTCATATATCGCAATTGCAAATTGAACTGCGATTTGACATGGCATTTCATATGAAAATGTCTCGTATTGCTACTGCTGAGGTGTCCAAATCATAAAGCTTTTGGATTCTGTCCACAAAAACATTAGAAATTATGCAAATGTAAATATAAAACTCACGACATTCGCAGAAATACACACTGATGCAGCTTATGCTTAATGAACATGCAGCACAACAGCCTATATGTCTTTAATTAAATCACTTGATTTGAAAACCGCAGTTTAAAAAGATATATTACTATTTCAGTTTCATTTTGATTAATTGTGCAGCCCCTTTTGTTAACCATAATTTTACAGTCCTAAAAATAAAGGCTCCAGAAAAGGCTCTTTATAGTGGATCTTTAGATCATTAATAATAATAGATATTTTTTAAATAATCTAAGACTGCAAAAATTAAGTTGCAATATTTTGAGAATAAGGTCATTGCATTGTGAGATTCAACTCGTGATAGTATGAGAATATTAAAATTATGAGAGTAAAATCATGACAATGTGAGAATACGCAATTAAACTTGTAATGTTTTGAGAATAAAGTCAAAATTATGAGTATATTTCTTTTAAGAACTGCTCACTGAAAGGAATCAAAAATCTCAAATCCTTGTATTCTGTATGTTTTAATTCTGTTTGAGGGTGTACAATTTTCAGTTGTCCTTTTGGTTTTTGAATAGATATGTTTAAGTTTGTTTTATATTTGTTGTACAGAACTTTGGTTTCAACACCTGTTGTTTTTAAATGTGCTTTTTAAATTAATAAACTAAACTAAACTTTTTTTTTTTTTAATTATTTTATTTTCTTTGTATTATTTATTTATTTTATTTTTATTTTTATTTTTATTTTTTATTTTATTATTTTTTTTTTTTTCATTTTTTTTTTTAAAGACCAATAAAGAAAATGTATGGGCCAAAAAAAGTAAAACAATACGTCAGAGTAAAGTTATTGTTTTGAAAGTAAAACAATAAGTCAAAAAGAAATAGCATTCTTATAACATTCTTAAATCAGGATGCATAGTATGGGTCAAAATCAGAAAGTGAATTGTTTAAAACAAGAACAAATATTTGACAGTGGGGTCAGAAAAATAAACTTGTTTTTCCCATTGAATTAAGTTTATTTTGACCACATTGGCCGATATTTTTTTGTCTTGTTTTAAGCGTAAACTCACTTCTTTTTGATATAAAACCAGATTTAATATCTTAAGTCATTTGCTTTTCCAGTAAATGTATCTTAATTTTAAGACAGTTTAGATATTTGTACTGGGAAAAATAAAATAAAATACTTTTTTTTTTTTTTTTTGCACTACCTTCTGATCACACTGTAAAATATCTATTGAAAATGTCCAATGGGTCAAAATGAAGTTCATGGTTAAAATAAGAAAATCAAGTAAATGTATCTAGATTTAAGGATGTTTAGATATTAGTACTGGACAAACAAGACAAAATTACTAAGGAAGAGCATCACTTTTTTACTATTTAACTTTATGAATTTAATACTTTTAAGGCTGCAATTTGTGAAAGGCCGAATTAAGACCTGCAAAAACCCTGATTCTTCACGTAACCAATGAATAATCTTTATTTTTAAGAGTGCATCTATTCGATTTAATTAGCTTTTCATCAACTCACAAACCCCCCATTTGGGAAACCCTGTTTTTTTTTTTCTTTACCTAGTACGTGTGCACGCATGTGGCAGCAGGACCGATGTTTATCCAGGCGTAATTGGAGCGCCGCTCGATTCTATTTTACCCTAATCTCCTCTCTGGCAATCTGTAGCTACACATGGCCTGACCCTGATTAACCCTGCACTTGGACTCTACAGAAACACCGTAGTGTGTGCTGGCCAGACCTCCCCCACTAATTTGGACTGACACCAGCACCAGGAACCATCAGTCGCTGGCCCTCAGGTCTGTGCACGAGAAGACAACTTTAAGTCGAACGGGGTTATTTCCAGAAATGGCCTCTAATTGCTTAAGTCTTAAATGATGTGTAATTGTCCTTTTTTCGAGGGGTTAAAGTAATAGAGGTAGGTGAGAAGTGAAAGACTCTAGTCTTCTCCAGCTGTTTAATAACAGGCCAAAGTGAGCAAACCACGGCCGCGAAGTTAGCCAGAGCTCGTGTTGGATGAATATTGGGTTGCTGAGAAGTTTATTTTTGTAAATGTCCAAAACAGTGTGGAGATTGTGAGGAAACGCGGATAGGCTTGGCGTCAGTGTGCTGCCGTTTCTGTAAAGTATGTTGCTCACCTCACGCTGGCAACCAGCCGCCGACTTGACACAAATCGTTATGTTATAGAACGTTACGCGTTCGTTTATTCATATGAATACAGCACGCGGAGCATTCGAAGGCTTGCCGAGGCATGCTGCGAAAAAATATCACATTAACGTGAAGAAATACATCAAATAATGATTGATATTGAATCCTACAGGTAAGAGGAAACAAATTTTCCACCTTCTCAGTCTGAGCGGCATCCAGAACCAGAGTCCAAAATTAACACTCGCCAAGTGCCAAATCCGAATAAATAAAATGTGTTACTCGTCTGTTGGTTCACCAAAAAACAAAAATTCTGTCAGCATTTACTTACATCATTTACTTCTGTCGAACACAAAAGGATCAGTTTCAAACAATGCACTGGTTGTCAAAGACCCTATGCATGCAGCAAAGTTATTATATTATATTATATTATATTATATTATATTAATCCCTCACATTGTTCCAAATTTTGTTCTATGGAACACATAAGTTCCAGTTTTGAAGAATCCACAGGTTGCTGATAATATGCAAGCTAAATAAATAAATCAATTAATAATTATATATTATATTATATTATATTATATTATATTATATTATATTATATTATATTATATTATATTCCAGATATAATTAACTTTATTTTGGTAAATTTCTCAGAAAACAAGCCTTCCATCTAATGTATGATCTGATGCCATTTTGCATCTCACGTAATAAACAAACAAACAAATAAATAAATAAATAAGAATATATGCCAGCAAAAAAGTATATTATATTATATTATGTTATATTCTATTCAATTTTATTATGTTATATTATATTATATTATATTATACTATATTATATTATATTATATTATATTATAACTTCATGCCGATACATTTATCAGAAAACAAGTCATCTGTTTTTTTCTCATCTTCCATCTGATGTCTGATCTGATGCCATTTTGCATCTTAAGTAAATGTACCTTGATTTAAAAATCTTTCAATATATATATTTTTTGCAATATAATAAATAAATAAATAAATAAATAAAAATGTCCATGGAATAACAACAAAATCTCTGAATAATGTTATTATTCTATTCTATTCTATTCTAAATACAAATATAATTTATTATTATTATTATTATTATAATAATAATAATAATAATAATAATAATAATAATAATAATAATAATATATGCCAGCAAAAAAGTATATTATATTATATTATATTATATATATATTATATTAACTTTTTTTTTTCTGAAAGCAAGACTTCTGTCATTTTCTTCTCAAGCATCTCAGTGTATCTTGATTTAAAAATCTTTAGACGTTTTAAATTTTTTTTCTGTGTGATCAGAAAGTACCGTGCAAATGAATGAATGAATGAATGAATGAATTTAATGAGATAATTAAAAAAAAAAAAAAAAAAAAAAAAAAAATCTTTTTTTTTTTTCATTCTTTTTTTCCCAGTACAAACATTCTTAATTTAAACATTCTTAATTTAAAAAATCTTAAATTATTTACCTTTAAAATACTTGTATTCCATGTCCATGGAATATTTCCATATATATAAAGAAAGAAAGAAAGAAAAAAATATAATAATATTAAAATAATATATGCAAGCAAAATATTATATTATATTATATTATATTATATTATATTATGTTGTCATTTTTAAATGACTTCACTCGACACTGATAGTTAATTGTGGACCCTGTCCAGTACACTTAAAAGTCATGAACCAAAATCTATCCACAACAGGTATTTAGAGTATAAGCCCGGGGACAACATGTGGTAAAGTCATCATCAGCCGTACATGAAACTGATAATGGCCCTTCAGCCGCTCTTAGCAGCTCAGCTGGGCAAAGCCTCCGTTTGAGAGTTTCTCTTCTGCATCTCCTCATCTCTTTATCCTTTTCTTCATTTGGATGCTTTTGCCGGTTTCTAATCCTTTTTTCCCTTGGCTCAGGACGGCAGGTGAAGCGTCCAAGTGCGTTTCAGGGATGGCTGCCTATTATTCCTCAGCTAAGCGAAGGCATGGGAATGCTCGCCGCTCTCGTCTGCTCCTGGATTTTAGTGCCGCTTATTGATTTTCCAGTCTTAAGGCCAGACTGTGTGGTTTCAGAGCTCTAGGTTCTTCATGCATCTCCAGCCGCAGAACTCGAGTTTGCGGTAAAGAGCTGGCATCGGTTCGGCTGCACGCCTGTTATGGGTCAACGTCTCTCTCGTCGCCCTCTCCAGCGCTCAAAGGTCTGCTTTGTGCTCAACTGTTTCAGACAAGGTACATTTTTTGCAATCAGAGTGCATTTTTACTGTCATTATCAATGCATTTACCTGTGATTGGATACAATGCATGGATGCAAAGACACAAAAAGTGGAAAAGAGAGCACGTGCATCGGGTCCCTGCTTTAAATCAAGCGGCCTGACATTTCTCTCAGCAGCTAATTAGAACAGAATGGCCGGGCTTTGATTGTAGGAAGTGCTGAGGGATGCTGGGGGCCGGACAAAAGCCCTGCTCTATGATCAATCAGAGCCCTGACAGGTCTGTCCTGTTAGGCCGTTCCTCTGAATCCTGATCCGTCATTCTGCCTCTTCAGAGCCACTCGACGGAGCACGGCCACTGCATTATACTTAAGCGCAGATAAGGCTCATTTAGTGCTTATTGGTGCTGCACATCATTGATTTCTTTGATATTTAGTCTTAGCAGTTGATGGTCCATGTTTCCTCTGCTCTCGGCCCATCATTCAGTGCTTTTCCTCAGGCACATGCTTCTAGTTTGTCATGCTAATCAGTGGACACTTTAAGTAACTTAGAAAGTCTTTGCATAATATGTTTATGTACTACAGGACAAAATTTTGAATAATTAAGATTTTAAAAATCTTTTTGAAGAAGATGCTTCTGCTCACCAAGGCTGTATTATATATATATATATATTTATATATTTGTATTTGTATTTAATATGTATTATATAATATATATATATATATAATATATATATATATATATATATTTTTTTTTTTTTTTTTTTTTTGAAATATTATTACAATTCAAAATAACTGTTTTCTATTTTTAATTAACTAACTAAATACATACATACATACATACATACATAAAATAAAATAAAATAAAATAAGATAAAATAAAAATAAAAAAAATAAAACTAACTAACTAAATAAAATAAATAAATAAATACATACATACATACATACATAAATGCATACATAAAATAAAACAAAATAAAATAAAACAACCCCAAACATCTGAACGGCAGCGTATCGCTGTTTCAAAAAAAAAAAAAAAAAGCAAAATCTATTTTCAACATTTGTGACCCTGGACCACAAAACCAGTCATAAGTGTCAATTTTTTTAAACTGAGATTTTTACATGATCTGAAAGCTGAATAAATAAGCTTTCCATTGATGTATGGTTGTTAGGATAGGACAGTATTTGGCTGAGATACAATTATTTGAATATATGGAATCTAAGGACACAAAAAAAAAAAAAAAAAAAATCAAATCAGAATATTGAGAAAATCGCCTTTAAATTTGTTCAGAGGAAAAAAAAAGGAAAGGAAAGGAAAGGACGTGACGTGTGGCCAAGTACGGTGACCCATACTCAGAATTTGTGCTCTGCATTTTACCCATCCAAGTGCACACACACAGTAGTGAGAAGTGATCAAACACACACCCGGAGCAGTGGGCAGCCATATTGCTATTGCTGCAGCGCCCGGGGAGCAGTCGGGGGAACGGTGCCTTGCTCAAGGGACTCACCTCAGTCGTGGTATTGAGGGTGGAGAGAGTGCTGGTTATTCACTCCCACCACCTTCAATCCCTGCCGGACCTGGGACTCGAACCCGCAACCTTTCGATTACAAGCCCAACTCCCTAACCATTAGGCATTAATGCATATTACTAATCAAAAATTAAGTTTTTTATATATTTATGGTAGGAAATGTACAAAAATATCTTCATGGAGCATGATCTTTACCTAATATCCTAATGATTTTTGGCATAAAAGAAAAATCGATAATTTTGACCCATACAATTTATTTTTGGCTATTGCTACAAATATACCCGTGCTACTTATGACTGGTTTTGTGGTCCAGGATCACATTTACTAAGAAGAAATGTTTTACAGTATTACTCTTTTACTGAATTTTTGATCAAATGAGTGAGCTTAAATTGACCCCATTGACTTTTGCTTCATAGACAAACACAGCTGAAACCTAAATTTATCATTTTTTTTTGTTTCAACAGCTCTTCAATGACATGAGGGTGAGTAAATCATAAGAGAATTTTCATTTTGGGGTAATTTGTCCCTTTGACTGTCACACTCCATTGCTAATATAAACACTCAACATGCTTCGATATTGTTAAAAACTGACATTAATCCATTGCACTGCATGTCAAAAGTTTAACTGTATTTGACTGTGATACAGCACCCCTAAAACACAGAGCAAGATCCTCAAACATGATTGTGCACGTCCTGCAGCAAATAACTTTTGTATTATATATGCTGCTCACATCTGTGCTATGCAAAAGGGGTTTTCCGAGCACAAACAGCACAAACGGCCTGCGCCGTAAATCACTATTTAATGTTCCACTATCAATACGGGATGTTTTATCACCGTGCAGCTGATTTAATCTAATATTTGTTTGCTTTAAAGCATTCCTGGGAGAAATGCAAACAACAAGGACTGACAACGATGACAGATTTGTCATCAAGACATTACCTGAGAGATTACCCGCATACTGACGGATGACTTCACATCAACACCTGCACATCTACCGTTCCCTGCTCGCTTTCGGCTCACGTGGAGAAACGTGCTGACAGAAGAATGTCATCATGAGAAGCTTATTACATCTCTGAGGGCCAAAAGGTCACGAGCAATCTAAATTTCATTTATTTGTGGGTGGAAGCCGTACTTTTAGCCAAGTTAATTGGCAGGTCTGATTGTGGGTTTGCATTGCATTGCGTTGCACTGAAGAGTGAATTAATTCTCCTTTGCTGTCGAGCGCTTTATTACATGCATATTTTAATATTTCTTCAGTTAAATTATTTGCAACTGGTGTGAAATAGTTCAATAAGCTAATTAAGTCCCACAAACCGGTCCATAGAAGGAAGACATAAATCCAACTGGACGTTTGGAGGGGAAAGTTGGCCCGAAATAGTTTGTTGACAAACAAGATTTAATGTGAAATCTTCGAGCGACAGGGTCAGAAAAACAGCAACAGCTTGAGAGTGGGCTGCGAGGGCGCTGCGGTTTTCCATGGGGTGTGTTGACACACTTGTAGCCGGGTGTTTCATCGGCTCACGCTCCAGCACAAACACACACACGTGTGGTCTCGCTCTAAACATGTCAGCGCTGGACGATGGCCGCGCATGCAACGTACACAACGCCTCAGTCAGCCGCAGATGAAGCCGTACGGGTCAGAGCGGTAATTCTTCAGCATTATCAACATTATTTGCATTTTTGAAACGGCCGAATTGCTCGTGTGGTTGCAAACCAAAATGACAATTTGAACACAGGCCTTCCTCACGCTGTGCGTCTCTCAAAGATTTGCTGGGTGTTAACAGATACCTCAAATCTGTATCTGAATGCTACACAATGTGAATTTCAGCATCTTCATTTTAATGTGTTTGCATTTTTTTCTTTGTTTGTTTTTTCTTTATTTATTTTGTTTCGTTTTTCAAGTTTCACTCAATCAGTTTAAACGATCTATCTTAAACAAACAAACAAACAAACAAACGTTTGTTACTTGAAATGAAATAAACATGAACTAAAATATAAAACATTAAATAAAAACTAAAGCTAATTTCAGCTACATTTCTCATTTTAACTTGATGTTCTAAAATATCTAAAAAAACTGAAATAAAAATGATTAAAAACAATATAGACGTATAAAAAAAACAATAAAAATGACAAAAACAAGTACAAGTACAAAAACATCAACTAACATTAAAATGAAAACAAAAAAATATAAAAATAAAGTTAAATAAATAAAATAAATAAATAAATACATAAATAAATGAATAAATCATACTACATAACAGATTTAAATGTTGTTGTTTTTTTTTTTTTATAAATATTGTATTTTTTGTTTTGCAAACAAAAATGTAAGTGTTTTTAATCAATCATTTAAACAAATTGATGATAATGATAATAACAATAATAATAATAATAATAATAATAAACTAAATTAACTAAATAAAAATGACTAAACACTACATACACACACACACACACACACACACACACATATATATATATATATATATATATATATATATATATATATATATATAAAATAAAAATGACAAAAGCAACTCATAAAAGTAAAAAAAAAAAACTTTAACTAGCATTAAAATGAAACTATAAACTATGGAAAGTATTTTTTGTTTCGCAAACAAATAATTCAAGCATTTTTAATCATTTTTTAGTCATTTAAACAAATTGATCTGACTTAATAAACCAGTTAAAACATCTGTGCTCATCATATTTTCGTGATAAATATGTCATAATAAAATAATATTAATAATTAAAATATTTTTTAATTTAATTTAATTTAATGAATAAAAATGATAAAAACAAACCATAAAAGTGAAAAACTTTTCATAATATATATATATATATATATATAAATTCTCAGTCATATTAAAATAACAGATTAAAATATGTTTTTACAGATAATAATGATAATAATTAGGGTCAGTTAGAGTTAGGGTTAGGTTAATAATAATTATGTGTAAATGAGTTTCTCCCACACTAACTAGCAAAAAACAAATAACAAACTCAGTAAACTGCAGTAATTCTGGTAGATTGAAGTAACTTAAAAATACCTTTGTGACTGAAACACAACACAGCTCATGACCGCTTGTGCTGATATCACCAGGTTTAGCTGGACTCGGAGAACGAGTCCGGTATCTCGGTTTAATCCGCTGTCTTTATCCTCTCACTGCCTGGTTTTCAGCAGGGCTTAGTCAGACCCTACTTAGTGTAAAACTAGCTGGACAGGATTTTTGGTTTTTGGTTTATGCTCAAGGCATGTTCACACAGAGGGATATTGAAATTTGCACCGGTCATTCTAACTCTTTCACAAAACATATTTGCAGATTGTTAAAATTATAGCAAATCGTCCTCCTCCCAGGCAAGTAAAATATCTCCTCTATAATCTGTAATCTGTATCTGTAGCTATTTCAGACTTGCTAGGGATGAGTAGCGCCTTACATCTTCATCATGATATGACCAAAGAGAAGATGAAAGGCTTTGGTCAAGTTGTTTGGTGTCTGTAAACAAGGCCTTTCTGTGTTGCTCCTCATTCAGGTTGACCTGGCCTCTGCCATTGTCCTGAGTCCGGCATTAAGAGGGGGGCGGAGACGGCCCGCAGCTACAAGAGATCCTGACCCCCGCCGTGACCTTTCACCCCGAGGTCATCTCTACAGAGGAAATGATCACAGCACCAACTGCTGTCAAAGCCTCAGATCTTCAGCCACATGTTCATCCCATTCAGGAAGCACCTGAAGATTCTGCTCTCTTGGCTTCTTTTGGTTTGACATAACATTCAGGATTTGACGTTTACAGATTTGATAGTTTTTAATTTTACATTAGCACTTTTAAAAACACAGACTCATGAGTGATTTCAAATTACAGGTGACACTTAAACTTATTTTATTTTAGCCAATGCTTTATTTAGCCTAACTTGATGTACTAAAACAGCTAAAAATGAAATAAAATGGAATAAAAAAGGTATATAAAAATGTCTAAATTTAACAAAAAGCACAATATCATTACAAAATACTTAACTAAAATAAAAACGGAAAATACAATAAAGTGTGTTTTTTCTATATAGGTACAATTTAATTTAATTATTTAATTTAATTTAATTTAATTTAATTTAATTTAATTTAATTTAATTTAATTTAATTTAATTTAATTAATTGTTTGTTTGTTTTTTTATCATTGATAGATTTTTAATCATTGAAACTAACTGAAATGAAACAACCATCCCTATCACCATTTTTAATTCTCATACTCGCTATAATAAATAATAATTCTAAAAAAGATGAATTTTAATATTTTTTACACATTGATTAGTTTTTAATCAACCAAAACTGAATTAAATGAAACAACAATCGCTCACATCATTTAATTCTTATACTAGCTATAATAATAATAATAATAATAATAATAATAATAACACAGATTAGTGTGTTTTCTATATAGGTACATTTTAAATTAAATTAAATTAAATTAAATTGGTTTTAATCATTGATAGGTTTTTAATCATTTAAACTGTTTTTTTTTTTTAATATATCAATGTAGATACTGCGTTAATTAATTAATTATTTGTTTGTTTGTTTGTTTTTTTGTTTATTTTTTGCATTACATCATTTTGTACACATTGATTGGTTTTCAATCAGCTGAAACCAAATGAAATGAAATAATAATAATAATAATAATAATAATAATGAATAATATTGAATAATATTTTTTTTTACACCGTATTAGTCATATGAAATCAATAATCTTCAAGACTGAGAACTTTTAAAACTCTTAAAAATTCTTGGATTATTTGAAAATTAAAAAAAAAAAAAAAGAAAAAAAAAGAACCCAAGTTAGCAACTATGATATGATGTGATCTCATTGACCAAAAAAATGCCTTCTTTGCCATTTCAGAGCAAATACATAAACATTGAGATGAAGCGTAGCCATACGTAATCAACCATCTTCAATCAAGATTGAGAATGTGTATAAAATCACCGTTCTTTGATACGACAGAGCTTGTATACACCGTAAGAAGATAAGCTGTTGTCTGTTGCTCATAAATATTCTGTCACCCACACATTGCAAAATATATTTAACACAATATTTTCCTTTTGGGAGTAAACCAGATTTTTTCACTTCATTTAAATTTATAAGAATCAACCAAATGGAAATCTTTTTTTCTCCTTGGTGGGGGCAGTTTTATGGCTAGAAAAACAGAATTTGTGGTTTCAACGGTTGAGGTTTGATGCAAAAGGCTGTGGAACCTTTTATGCAACCTGGCGTCCAGGAGCCTTAAATAAATATTTGGCTTTCCACCCTTTTGAGCCTTTTAGCCTCTGCTAAGGGAAAAGACTGAGCTCGAAAAAAAAAAAGAAAAAATCAAGGTCAAATGTCCTGTGCGGGCCAACTGCCAGGTCTATTTCATAACTACTAACACACGCACAGAGCGCCCACCAGGAAAAAACACTCACACATGCACTCATACGCACGCTGGACACGCAAAATAAACGCGCGACCGTAGGGGGCAGATCTCAGATTAGATTAATGACTGGCCTGAGCGGGTACTGCGTGTCGCTTCGCTGGTCCTCCGAATCAAACAAGCTGCTGTTTTATCCGAATGCGTTATTGTGACTTTGTTGCTCATGCATAGACAGGCCTCCCCACTGACAGCGTGTTAAGTGGCCTCCGGGATCAGATAGAATCGGCCACGACCGCTCACCACAGCCGAAGCATTGTTCTCGGACCTATTTTGCTTCCATTGAGTCATACGGTGCTGGTAGCACTTTGAGGTGTTGTTGCCTCATGAGTGATTTCAAGAAGAAAAAGCAATGGCTTCTTGTTTAGAAACGCTTTAAGTCACTCAAGTGTTTATGATTTGCTTTTGCAGTAAATGGGCCGGTTTTTATGTGGTTATACTATGGTAGTCACTAACAGAGCAACACGTGGACGCGTGTGCCTTTCTGCAGGTCACGTCCTTCTCTAAATGGCACGAGTAATTTACAGGCCCACACAGAATCACAGATTTGCACTGAATTCAGATTGTCATTTCATAAAGGTACTCATATCCCCTGCTCATTTTATAAATGTAATATTTAAAATTTCATTAAATAAAAAGAAAATCATATTATGATTCCATTCTGCAGAAAATAAATAAATGCAACAGATTCCATCTGGGTCTGATGGAATAATCTGAACCCCAGTCGTTTACATATTATGTAAATAAAATACTTTTACAAGTAATTATTAATGTTTTAATGCTTACCTGAACAGTTCAATCCAATAACAGCTGTGTAAAACAGATTAGGGTCATAGAGTTGTGCAATACAATTATGCAATTCTGTGGGCGTCACCTCTCTTTCTCTCACTTTATTTTTTTTTTATAAATAATGAGGTCATGTCTTTCTTTTCTTTTGTGATAGAAACCTATTATTTAGCTGAAAGATTCTCTTTAAGTGAAGAACAGAGACTAATTAGAACCCAGCTCGTCTGTTTCCAGGCATTAAATTAAGAATGATTTGGAAAACGATTGGGAGTTTGTTTGTGGATCCATATATAATAATATAATATAATATAATAATTTATTATTATTACTCATATACATTTTATTTACTTTTATATCCTAAATTATCTGGTTGGGCTGACTGATACTATTCATTAGGACTTGTTAGCTGGAAAACTGTTTGACCAACCAGCTAAACACTACCTTAGCTGAGATCCATCTGAAACCAGACCAGCAAACTTTTAGCTGGTTTAAGCTGCTTTTTTCCCCTTCTAGCAGGCCTGTAGATGTCCCTGGCCCTTCACATGTTTCCTTGTCTCAGCATTTACATGATCATGGTTTGAGATGCTCTGCGGGTTTAGTAGGTCAGGGGTCGAGTCTTGACGAGTCTCTTCACCGATACTGATCTGCTGTCTGGATTATTTGACTCTCAGCATGGCTTTCTGTGCAGTTAACTGATTCAGTTTAGTGCACACCCTTGGTGTTAATATTTACATTCACTCAATGAGACACATTTGAATCTTCATGGTAAATAATATGCTTAAGGCAATTCATATTCAGCAATATTATTGATTTAACTGCACCGACACGTGGAAGATGAGAACAAAATTTGGACTGAATTGAGTTGAATAATGACACTATTGTCTTGTGTAGAGCTGCTTTATAGATAAATTGAATTTGTTTCATAATTGAACTTTGTAACATTGACATTTGAATGAATTCAGTCAGCATTGAGCTTTTATAGACATTTATTTCATGATTGATGAACTTTGCATCTTTTACATTTATTATCTTTTGTAGAGCTGCTTTACATCTACAATTTAATTTGTTTTATAATTGATGAACTATGCAAAATTGACACTGTTGTTAAAGTGAATTGAATCAACACTGACCTGCATTGAGCTGAATCATTATACTTTTGTTTTTGGTAGAGCTTCTTTACAGCTAAATTGAATTCGTTTCATAATTGAACTTTGCAACACTGACAGTTACTGAATTAATTTGATACAACATTGAACTAAATTGCTGAATAATGGCAAAATTGTCTTCTGTAGAGCTGCTTTACAGCTGAAATTGAATTTGTTTCATGATTGACAAGCGTAGCAAAATTGACACTGTTCTCGAAAAGAATTGAATAAACATTGAATAAATTGAGCCAAATAATGACACTGTTGACTTGTATAAATCTGCTTTACAGTTAAAATTGAATTTGTTTCATAATTGATAAACTTAGCAAAATTGACACTGTTCTCAAAAATAATTGAATAAACATTGAACTAAACTGAGCTGAATCATTATACTTTTGTTTTCGGTAGAGTTTCTTTACAGGCAAATTGAATTTGCTTCATTGACTGTTACTGAATTGAATTGAAACATCATTGAACTAAATTGCTGAATAATGACCAAACTGTCTTCTGTAGCTTCTGGAGCTGCTTTACAGCTGAAATAAAATTTGTTTTATAATTGATTAACTTCACAAAACTGACATCACTCTTGAACTGAATTGAATCAGTTTTGATCTTTGAGCCAAATAATGACATTGTTGACAAGCTGCTTCACAACTAAAATTCAATTTGTTTTACAACTGATAAACTTTACAAATTTGACTCTTCTTGAACTGAATTAAAAAAAAACATTGAACTAAATTTGTCCTGCGTAATGACACTATTGTCTTTTATAGAGCTGCTTTACAGCTAAAATTGAATTTGCTTTATAATTGAACTTTGCAACACTGAGCGTTGAAACAACATTGAAATTGAACTGAATTGAAACAACATTGAACTAAATTGCTGAATAATGAGAAAAATTGTCTTCTGCTTTACAGCTGAAATTAAATTTGTTTCATAATTGATCAACTTTGCAAAATTGACAGTCCTCTTGAACTGAACTGAATCAACATTGAACTACGTTTGTGCTACACAATGACACTATTGTCTTTTGTAGAGCTGCTTTAGAACTAAAATTGAATTGTTTTATAATTGATGAATTGATTGAATTGTTTTATAATTGATTGCAAAACTGACACGGTTGTTGAAGTTAACTGAATCAACACTGAACCATAATACTTTTGTCTTCTGTAAAGCTTCTTTACAGCTAAATTGAATTTGCTTCATAATTAAGCTTTGCAACATTGATAACATTAATTTGGAACATTAATTTGAAGCAACATTAAACTAAACTGCGGAATAATGGTAACACTGTCTTCTGCAGAGCTGCTATACAGCTGAAATTGAATTTGTTTCATAATTAATAAACTTAGCAAAATTGACACTGTTCTCGAAAAGAATTGAATAAATATTGAACTAATTTGAGCTGAATCATAAAACTTTTTTCTTCTGTAAAGCTTCTTTGCAGCTAAATTGAATTTGCTTCATAATTGAGCTTTACAACATTGACAATTACTTAATTGAATTGAAACCATATTGAACTAAATTACTAAATAATGGAAAAATGTCTTCTGTAGAGCTAAAATTGAATTTGCTTCATAGTTGATAAACGTAGCAAAATTGACACTGTTCTCAAAAAGAATTGAATAAACATTTAACTAAATTGAGCTAAATAATGACACTGTTGGCTTCTGTAAAGCTGCTTTACAACTAATTTAAGAATTTGTTTCATAATTGATCAACTTTGCAAAATTGACAGTCTTCTTGAACTGAATTGAATTAACATTGAACTAAGTTTGTGTGACACAATGACACTATTGTCTTTTATAGAGCTGCTTTATAACTAAAATTGAATTGTTTCATAATTGATGAACTTTGCAAAATTGACACTGTTGTTGAAGTTAATTGAATCAACACTGAATTGAACTGAGCTGAACCATAAGACTTTTGTCTTCTGTAAAGCTTCTTTACAGCTAAATTGAATTTGCTTTGTAATTGAGCTTTGCAACACTGACAGTTACTGAATTCATTTGAAACAACATTGAACAAAATTGCTAAATAATGGCAAAATTGTCTTCTGTAGAGCTGAAATTGAATTTGTTTTATAGTTGATAAACGTAGCAAAATTGACACTGTTCTCAAAAAGAATTGAATAAACATTGAACTAAATTGAGCTAAATAATGACACTGTTGGCTTCTGTAAAGCTGTCTTCTTGAACTGAATTGAATCAACATTGAACTACGTTTGTGCTACACAATGACACTATTGTCTTTTGCAGATCAGCTTTACAGTTAAAATTGAATTTATTTCATTATTGATGCAAACTTTGATGCAACTTTGCAAAATTGACACTCTTCTTGAGCCGAATTGAATTTCTGTTAAACTAAACTGAGTTGGATAATAACATTATTGACTTATGTAAAGCTGCTTTACAACTAAAACTGATTTTTTTCATAATTGATGAACTTTGCAAAATTGGCTAAGTAAATTGAATCAACACTGAACTGAACTGAGCCAAATAATGACAGCTGTCTTCTGTAAAGCTGCTTTACAACTGATAAACTTGGCACTCCTTGAACTGAATTGAATCTGAAACTGGCTCAACTGAACTGAATTGAGCCGAATAATGATGCTGTTGTCTTTTGTAGAGCTGCTTTATACCAGACACCTGTGAAATTTTTACATAATAGATGAATTTTGCATCATTAGTTTAGTTATTTTCATGTTTTATTAATGCAAACCTGCTTGGAAACGATCTGTACCGTATAAAGCGCTACAGAAGTAAATGTGATCTGACTGAACAAAGAATTTTTGGTGCACTCGCTTAACTCTTTATCATGCTCTCTCTCGCTCCAGTGGGGTCTCATTGCTCATTAAAGTCTGGGCTAAATGAGCTGTGACTGTCCCTGGCTGGACGTAAGGTGAAGATGTATGGACGGTCTCCTCATCCACTCCCTTCCAGCTCCTCTAACAAGAACCACGAGGCTCCGTGGAAGAACGTCTGCTTTGTGCGCCACCTCCGTACCTGCAGGGTCACATGGTTCACAGCGGTGAGCCTGGAGACGCGGCGCTAGCGAGATTTACACTTGCATAACTGCAGATTTAAGAAGTCGTATTTATATCAGAGCTAAAGCCTGTAAAAATGCCGTGGGGTAAGAAGCTTGGTCAGTTCGGCTCCCGACCATGAGGCGATTACCTCGATTTCCTATGCAAAACAGCAATAATTTTCCTCCTGTCGAAGCCACACAAACTAAGGTCAACAAACCCGCTGACCACTCTGACATCAGCACGGGCCACCTTGAAGCGATGCCGCAAACTATCGGATGGCCATCGACATCTTTTTATCAAGTCCTCCTGGTGCTTACGTATCAATGTTATCGATTGCATGAAAGTGCAACGTTTATTTTATAGAATTAAAAATAAGCAAATGTTCTTTTTAAAATTAATATTTTGCTATTTCAGGCACAGTCCTATTTATTCCACGAGCAATTTAAGCGCAGCAGCACCACCCTCCTAAATAAACCTCCTCCTGCCCTCAGCAAACAAATAGGCTTGGCGGAGAAGGTCTGGTGGTCCGATCCTGGTTTAGATGGTGTTAGACCTGGATGGAAGAATTCTTTTGAAATCTAAACTGTCACAGGAAAGATTTCATAGCTTTAATCGGCAGCCAAAGGGTCGGCGAGGGATGGCGAAGGCCGAGCGCTGAGGGTGACTGGCCCTTTGCCCAGTTTAAGTGTGTGAGTTTGTGTGTTTGCGATATAAGCGTAACGCTCAGGCTCGTACGTACTTCAGGTATAGAGAGTGAAAGCCAACTTCAGCAAAACCCTGCTTTGAGGAGCCATCACACCTGATGAATGAGACCATTGATAAACGTGTGTGGCACACAATCTGGCACATCATCTGCAAAAAATGATGTTAGACCGCAGGGCGAAGAGGGAGATAAATAGCGTACAGTTGGAAATTTATTTTTTTTATTAAAATTTCATTTCATTTATTTTTTCATTTCCTCCACTATGCCGAAAACGACCGACTCAGCGTTTCAAACATGTAGGTTTTTATTTAATACACCTCTTGATGAACACTTCTGGTCTTAAATATTTTTTCTGCTTCATTCAGTTATATTAACCATAACAAACAGCACTATTCAGTGTTTTTTATTTTCTTCTTTTTAATATACCTATATAAGGTATACCTTTACTCGTGTTGAATATACAAGAAATCTGGCAATAATAATAATAATAATAATAATAATAATAATAATAATAATAATAATTAATTGGATACAAGATACAAGATTGCACTGCAAAAAAAAAACATTTTAAATAAATGTTTGGATACATATGTTTTTTTTTTTTTTTTTTTTTTTTTTTTATTGCAGTGCAATGCAATGCATAATGTTCTTAATGGTTGGAAAAAAAAAAAAAAATAACCAAACTGTTTTTCATACAGCAAAAACATCAACCATGTCTCCTTACTGTATGTTTACTTATGCACTGATAATAAAATTCTATTAGCTGTAAATAAAAATGTAGTAAATTAAAAATAACACACCAAAAGCTAAAATAAAGGTATACAGTTTACAAATTTTTAATGCTACAAGTGAATTTAGGCATCATAACATTATAATGTCCAGTATGAAAAATCATTCCATTTGAGGTTTGCTAAACATTACATTTTACATTTAAGTTATTAAATTTGTACTTTTTAATAACAACTTTAAGTGAGTGTCAAATGATTCCAATAGTTCTTGAAATAACTTGGGAAACAGGGAGAAATATCCGATATAGAGCAATACAAATAGATTAATAAATAAATAAATAAACCTTGAATATTATCTAGTAACTGGTATGGAACAGATACATTGCATCCTTGCAAAATTCATAACATAAAGAAAAGTCTTGGTCTTTTGAATTACAGTAAAGTCTAGTTTGTGTTTGCTTTTAACTTGCATAGTTTATACATGCATTTTGCACAAAAGTGTCCATGTTGGCATCTGCCTAAAAACTTCATTTTCCATCCTGTGACATTAGTGTCATTTCTGATCTGATGCAAAATCCACATTATCGTGCATAGCATTCACATATAGTTCCTGTTCAATCTGAGATCAAAGCAATATATTTACAGATTCATATAGCTCACAATTTTAGTCCAGTTGAATGTTGATGTCATTTTCTCTGGCAGATGCATTTCTCAGAACAGCTCTCCATATATTTTGCCTTTCAGGAAACTCTGGATTCTTGTAAGGTGGATTAGGGAAGTAAATATTTAGTCAGTGGTAAGAGAGAGTCTGTATCTTGTGGAGGATGAGTCACAAAGTACTTCATCAGCCTGATCTTTACACAGGTGACTGTAATGTTCTGTACTGTGAGTGGATGGGAGAGACACAGACGAGCCCAAATGAGTGATGACAGGCCTGGATTTATTTAATTTAATTTAATTTAATTTAATTTAATTTAATTTTATTTTATTTTATTTTATTTTATTTTATTTTATTTTATTTTATTTTATTTTAATTTATTTTATTTTATCTTATCTTATTGGAAAAAAAATAAAATAAAATAAAAATTCCCAAAAATGCAAAAGTTTTTATCAGATCATTTATTCATTTATTTATTTATTTACACAAATATAGACATTTTCAAATATATTTGTTTATTTATTTAAATTACACAAATTTCTTTCTTTCTTTATTTATTTGTTACTACTATTAGGTAATATTAATTCATAAATATTATAACATTTTGGGCCAAATTTTATTGAATTAGCCTTGTCTTGCTATAAAAAGGTAAGATTATGTGATATTTTATTTTATTATTATTATTTTTTTATTTTATTGTATATTTATTTTATTTTATTTTATTTTATTATTTAATTGTATAATATTTTATTTTATGTTATTTTATTTTATTTATGGAAAAAAAAAAGAAAAAACAAAATCCCAAAAATGCAAAATTTGTTATTAGATTATTTATTTATTTATTTATTTATTTATTTATTTATTTATTTACACAGATATAGACATTTTCAAATATATTTGTTTATTTATTTAAATTACACCAATTTATTTATTTATTTGTTTATTTGTTTGTTTGTTTGTTAGTACTATTAGGTAATATTAATTCATAAATATTATAACATTTTTGGGCCAAATTTTATTAGATGAATTAGCCTTGTCTTGCTATAAAAAGGTAAGATTATGTGATATATATATATATATATATATATATATATATAATATATATATATATATTGTGGTGGTGGGGATTGGGGGGAGAAGAAGAAAAATCCCCAAAATGCAAAATTTGTCATCAGGTTACTTACTTACTTATTTATTTATTTACACAGATACATACATTTTTAAATATATTTGTTTATTTAAATTACACAAATTCATTCATTTATTTATTTATTTATTTATTTATTACTACTATTATGAAATATTAATTTATAAATGTTGTAACATTTTTTGGCCAAATTTTATTAGATGAATTAACCTTGTCTTGCTATAAAGAGGTAAGATTATGTGATATTTTACGAGACTCACTGATTTTAACACACAGTTATGAGGGTCTGTAGGTGTCTGTTTATGATTTTGTTCTCTTAAACACATGAAATGGAAATGCTGCTTTATGTGCATGTTTTGCTATACATCTCCTTTTCCATTCCACAGAACTTTGCTGAAGTTTAGGTTGAGTTTACTATTGCAAATGCAGATGCTCGCAAACTGAACATGACCGCACTCTTCGATCATGGGACGTCGACTTTCAGCACAAGCAGCGTCTCTCGGTTGGAGCATCTCATTGTCATCCTCAGCCCCACGCATGTGAATTTAGTGGTTTAACCTCGCACCCTTGGCTCTGTAGCGCTCGCAGACGGCTGTCTGTGTTTTTTTCATTTGTCAGGCTCCGGACAGGAAGCTGATGACTTCAGTTGTTGTGATGCATGCATAATGAACCAGCGCGCACAATGGCCCACCTGTGACCAACAAAGATGCACTCTTCTTTGGCTTGGAGGT